>JAWPHD010001367.1:0-75000 GCA_037043455.1 Cyrtodaria siliqua
GATTTCATAGTTAATATGTGTGTATAATCAGTATTGTACATTTAATGTAACCATCTGCAAGAAATCTTTTCTGAATTTAAACGCAGCAGAACATAAGAATAGTAGACTATGCATTCATTAGATATCAGGTGCCCTTTGCGAAACGAATAATCTAGGTTTTCACCACAAGCCAGCTCTATGACATGTAGCGCTTAAACATAATATATATAAAAACATAGTAGTAGTAGTAGTAGTAGTAGTAGTACATGTAGTAGTAGTAGTAGTGGTTAATTAAACGTAGTAGAAGTAGTAATAGTACCTAATTTGTACCATGTTACTTGCTTATTAGACAAAATGAATAGTGACTGTTGATGTACATTAAATTTACTAATATTAACTGGTGTTGCTTTCATTTGTTTGTTGTTGTTCTTGTTTTGTCTACCATTATTGGTAAATATAGATATAAAAATATATCTAAAAACCAAAATCCCTGTTAATGAGTGTTTTGGATAGGAGAACCGTCCCACCATACACTTGACAAACACACATATATAACACTTTCGTCCCAATTCATTCATGTGAATTAATACGTTCATTCAATAATTTTGCATATAACATGTATAACATATTAAATATAATGTTACTGTACTTCTTTATATTTGAAAAAAAAAGAAGCTTTAACTAGTTAGTGTCATTGCGTTTGGGAGTTCTGATATCTACAGGACTATTGTTTATACATTTGTGTTTCATTGCATATAAACAAGAGTTTCAGTTTTATATTACAGAACATAGATATAAGTTTTCATCTCCATCATAATGATAATTGTTTAATGATTATTATTATATAATGTTATGTTATTTTTATTCGTGCATTAAAGTTAACACAAACACGTTATTATAAATTAATTAATTAAGTTTAAATCGATTGCAATAACAGCTACATAGCTCTGCAAATTACTCATTGTATGGCACGAGTTCGAGCTGTTAGAATGATTTCGACGAGGGAAAAAACGGAGTCTACCGGAGGTCTGCTTTAAAATGTTGGCATATGTGGTAAACAACTAGCACCACAATGAACAGGTGTATATTGTTTAACAAATAGCTTTTATTTTATTTCGGTGTTAATCAAATTCATGAATATAAATGATCAGTGTTCGAGTGGTACACATAGACAGTTCGAAAACTGTGAAAAAAGCGGTAAGACCGTTTAATGGTCGTGTTTTGTAGCGCTTTTTCAATTCAACGACCATTTATTTGAGTAAATAATGAATTAATTTATCAAACTCATGTCATGCAACTATATAGAGCATTTTTATTTTGTGTATGAGGACTTAGTTTAGACATTTATGGCGTGTGAATTAAGTAGATTTAGGCGGGTAATGACGTCTTGTATTTGACAATATGGCTGGATGTCCTGCACTTGTCAATATTAGTTATACTTCTAACATGTATCAATATTGTAATCATTGGTACATTATTTCAGTAATTAAGACTATATGATTGTTTAACATTTCTGAAATAATATGTTTGAACACGTAACCGAAGTTTCGGGAGCTTGAATTTTGTTGATTGGGACATGTTTTGACGTTTTGTGTTCAACATTTAGGATGGATGTCATTCACTTGGTAACGATTTACGTTAATGTCATCATTATTATATACATTTGTGTAATATTTGAGTACTTTGCACTTTATTTAGAACTTCTGGCAGTGTAACCTTTGTAGATTTTGACGGGCATGGAGAATGTCTTTTGAACATGTTCAGGATGTCCTTCACTTGGTAACAATTGATTTCTGAAAATATATTGTAGTTTAACGTTTAACCCCTCGTATGAAGGCTGGCCGAACAGATCCGTTATCGGCTATTATCGATCCCGTTTGCGTAGATTGGATTGGATCAAACGTATTAGAAAATGTAAACCGACTTTCAAGACAGTACGAATATAATGTGAGTACCACAAATTATATGCCATATTTCTAGTTGAGAAAATCCAGCTATCATATATCAACAAACGCCGCCTTACATGTTTTCTCCTTTGTATCGTTGTACTAATTAAAAAAAAAATAAAAAAAAAAAATGTTAATTTACATATGTATAACCACTGATGCCGGAGCCAGTAATCACAGCTGTCTTGAATGAGTAATGCATTAAAATGTACTTTGTATTAAAAGAAAAATGTGAACAGTCCAAATAAACACGTAGCGATAAAATATGTTAAGATCTCACAAAATAATAATGAATCGTAGCTGTCTAGCTGTCATATTTGAATTATTATATTGTATTGTTTGTGACTATCCTACATGTCCTATTTGGAAGATATAGGGGCATACGACACTTCTTTTTTAAGGTTTAAATATCATCTTCATAATTTTTAGTAATCCATATTAAGTTGCATTTGAAACATCCTTCCATAGAACTAAATACAAGTAAATTCAATTTGAAACGTTCAATTTGTTTCAGCTCTTTAACACCGAAATTTGAATTGGGGAACTATAATCTTAAATTAGCAGTATAAATATACGCAATATTCACAAAGAAATACTGACGGAACGCCCCGGATTTTGAAATACTCCATATAAATATACAAATCGAACAGGAAAAGCAGCATTCCAGGACGACAGTCAACCACAAACACAAACAGAAAAAAAGAACAAATTTAAAGATGAATAAAAGGCCAAATAAGACATCACAAACACAAAAAGGTTGACAATAGGGCTACCACCTTGGAACGGTTAGTGGCAAAAAAGGTCGCTGTAGGGTTTATGAGGATGAATCAAATCTCACACACCCTACTTCAAACCAATGTGTAAATAAAGAAATCCGCGCCATGAACTATTCTCTAACCAAACAAGGCAGCATTGATAGGCAATATAAGTAAAACACAAAGATCAGTAAAATACAAAGATGCTCGTGTATATACATGTATAAATACAAAAGACTATAACCTAGAAAGCCACAAAGAAGTTACGCAAGATGGCTGTCCCTGTAAACACAACTAGCGTTATATATCACAGTGTGTATATCTGAATACGTGCACGATCACAATTGTTACTTTTTAGTGGATACTGTTTAATAATTTATGTTAAAGTTGTAACATTTTAATGAAACATATCATTTCAATGTGATATTATTTCGACACAATGCACATTCCGATTCAACTGTTGTTGTACGAACAAGTGTTTGAAGCTGTTATAACAAACTCTTATTCCAATTTGACTCAATAATTGAACGGTTGTAGCTTTTGTAAGTCGTATCACAGTATTTGAGAAAATACATTGGGTTTCTCTTTTGTTAGGGAATAATATTTGATCAGATATTGATGATGTATCTTCAAATTCATTCATAAGAAAGAAGACTAAGATTACGAATCCACGATCATTCATGTGATTGAAAAATCACACCAGACACCATGGTTGAAGTTCTGCCGACTTCCTGGATGCAAAGCTGATCCCTATGTTGAGATCCCTATGTGTCATGGTTCCTAGATAATTGTGACGACCTTCTACTCTCATGAGATCAAGCAAGGGCATGTATCGAATTGTTTTCATCAAGTGTATATATTCGAATACTGAATGACTGCAAACGAAGATTAATGATTAACAAATTAGATGTTACCATCTCAAGTATGAGTGATTTAATCGTTTGTAAAGTGCTGACACATGTATTGAATGGTTTGGGGGAGTGGGGTGTGTATAGGTGGTGTCGGAGTGGGGGTAGGGGTGGGGTGGGGGATGGGGTGGTTGGTAACTTAAAACACAATAAATGTAGATATAAAATCAAACACGAAAAGTAGCATTCAAGGACGACAGTCAAACAGATAAGCCTTATACTAAATATTGTCTTAAATAGCATACTAGTCTTTAGTAAATAAGTTAAAAGTCGTCTACATTTCGTTAGTGAGTCACTTATACTAGTTATGTACTAGAGCATCGCGTCTTACATCTTAAGTGATATATGGTTGTTGCCTGGACATCTGTGCTCTGTGAATGCTGCTCGTCCTGTTCATCGTGTGTCTAATTTAACATGTTGTATAACATTATAATACAGTAAACAAAACACAATGTATGAGCAAATGAATACTGTAATGCGCTTATATTAAACGAATACACATTGAATATAGGGTGCTACACAGTTTAACATACTGCCAAGTAACCTTAGAAGGCATACTTCACAGGAATTAACAAGTCAAGCGTTCGTGAAATACATCTCATGCAATATCAAAATTGTGCCAACAATAACGAATAAACGACATTGTTGCATCTGGGTTTTAACAATTAACATTCCGAACACTAGTAATACTATGTTTTACAGTCTGATGAACGCAAGTGATGACATCGATATAGACATTTACTATTTTAACAACAGCAGGGACCAGGAATATTTGCTTGTGCAATTGACTCTCATACAAATCATTGCAGTGAAACCTAAGTACCACTTGTGTTTAGAGACGACACTTGTGGTAAATATGTTTAGATGTTTGGCATATCTAGGACAATACATAGTGCAGAGTGAATGTAATAAACATATTGCGCCATCAATAATTAATAAGTATGCACGTTCCAACAAACACTTTACATTTCTGGAAGATCGAGTTTGTTCAATGTTTTGTTTATGAGGTACTTGTTGATCTTCACTTTACAAAGTTATATTAGCCGGGAAATATTTTGCGAAATTTGAAATGTATCTATGATCTTTCCTGTCGTGCCCTTAATGGTTTATTCTCTTGTTGCTCTGGCTTCTGCCAAGTCATTGAGTACCTTCATTGTGGCTTTCTAGGCTATTGTTTTTTTTGTATCATATTTACACGAGCATATTTGTGTTTTACTTATATTGCCTATTGATGCTGCCTTGTTGGTAGAGATTAGATCATGGCGGGGATTTCTTTATTTACACTGTCCTGTTTTAATGGGATGACAGTAGGGTAAGTGTAAGGTTTGGTGCACCCTAGAACCGGTTTAAAACCCCAGTGGCCTTTGTTACCACATACCGTTCCAAGGCGGTAGCCCTATTGTCAACCCTTTTGTGTTTGTGATGTCGTTTGCATTTTTTATTACTTTTGCCTTCTCGTTTGTCTGTTTGCGTGTTTGTTTTTGTGTTTTGGTTGACTGTGGTCCTTGAATGCTGCTTTCCCTGTCCGATATTTATGTCTTTCTTTGGATATACAGTAATTGTTAATAAGCACTCAGTCTGCTGTATATACTGAAAGGAAAAAGAAACACGACACTGGAATTTCCGCTATATATTGCATGTACAATATGCTGCTGTTAATCGAATGGTACATGGCTACCTATGATCTTTCCGTTCGGAAAAAAGACTAAACCAACACGTAAAACAGTAAATAGTATTCATTTAAATTTTCATTATTGACAGAGTACGCATTTGGCTAAAGCATTTGAGCAAACTTAGGATACACTATTTTGCAAACTGTTTACGTTAACTACAGTACTGAACTGGCTCAATTTCAAAGAGGAACTTCAACAATTATGAATTTCTTGTTACAAAGTGTAGTGTGATTAAAACGTCTACAACATCACAATTGTGTCCTCTCTCTAACTAACTACAACTTGTTTTGTTTACAAAACATCTTGGGATTTCCTTGGAATATATATGGAATTTAATGTGATGTATATACACTTCTCCACTTTTATAATCGGTCACTTTTCAAAGAATTATATATTTTTTAATAATTCATATTAAACTGGAAATCACCCAAACAATACCAATATTTTATTGAGTTTATCGACAAGGTTTTAGTCCATTCAAGGAAGATTAGGTGTTATAAATCGCTAGCGATATATTTGTTAAAAGACGCCAGTTAAAATTCAAAATGAAAATATTAACTGGCGTCGTTTAACAAATATATCGCTAGCGATTGATAACACTTACTCTGCCTTGATTGGACTGAAACCTTGTTGATAAACTTAATAAAATATTGGTATTGTTTGGGTGATTTCTAGTTTTTTGTATTCATGTTATTTTCAAAAAACCTGGGTGACCGATTATAAAAATTGAGTAGTCTACAATATATAGCGGAAAGTCGCGTGTCGCGTTTCTTTTTTCTTTCAGTAAACATAATTATCACACAAGTAGCGCAGATCCTTTACGTTTTATTACCGGCAAATTGCTAATATGCTCAGTTGCAAAAGATAGTGTACACTTTGAAAATTTTACTTTACACTCCTATCCTTTTTATCAACCGACAGTCCCTTAGTGATTCAACCTATTGAAGAAACAAATGATACCATGATATTGGCAATGGTATAATAAAAACGTTGGTATCAAACATTGCATATTCATCTTGGAATTTGTCAATGAATTCTAAAATGTTTTATATAATTAAATCTAAAAGAAATCACTTAAAACAAAGTTACATCTAATAACTTCATCAATGTGATACCCTAATATGTTGTGTTCTTACATTGTCTTGTCGTAAAAGTATTGCAATTAAACTAAACATATCCCCAACCCCTTACCCGGCAGGATATCTTTCAACAAGATATTGAGGTAAATATACAGTGTTTATAATGACAAAAGGACCTCGTTACATCTAATATTATTCAAAATATCTCTAAGAAACCTCAACTGTGATATACTACATGTACGCAGCTGGTATAATCAATTATTTAGCAGTTGTGGCTTTATTAATGATTTGTAAAGGTTCAAGCAATTTCATTCAAACAAGGTAGCCGTAACTTAATACAGTACGGCTTTTGAACGATGAGTATTTTGAATTATCTCAAGTTGGGTGCTGGCGTGCACGTTTTCATTTAAATGGTTTGCAACGTTAGAAGCCGTTAATCTTAATCAAATGCAAAATCAGACGCAACAAATCGTTTCAATTCAAAAGGTTGGTAGTAAATAGAAAAACTTACAAAAAAATATATGTACCGTTTGATACAATCTGTTGCCAAGTGTTTGGGCAAAGTTTAGATGTCTAAAACTTCTGAACGCAATACGTTTGTATATAAACATGATAAATGACAGCAATTCCAAGCATTCGTAGTACTCTCAAACATTTAGTTTTATGTATATGAATTAAATTGGTAATGGATTAAAGGCACTAACCCGCCAAATAACGGCACACTTATACTGCTGAACCTTTATCAAAACTCCTTCTAGGTGTTCAGGTCATATAATATTGTATATGTGCCAATTAACAAGATTAAAAATATAAGTTTATTCATGGCTCCTTAAGATACACATGTCTGATGCAGCTGTTTTGAGCTTTGGCCAGGCTAGTTAAAGCCGTTTATAGTGTGTCTATAGACAACGTTGCCGTATTACCCTGAGACAGAAGATTCTAACCTGAGATACGAGGGTTTGTGCGCTTTTGATTCAGCTACCGGGACACCTTATAGTTACTGTCGTGTCTACGTAGACACACAGAGACCTATATCGAATTTGCCTTATCAAGCTAAGACAAATAGACGCACCATTGGCAACTTCGATGTTCAATTTTGTTTCGTTTTAACTGAATTAAATACAACTCCGATACAACATTCCGGTCTTTGTTCTATAGTTTTCAATAATGTCATGTAAAAAATAACCGAAGCAGCATAATGAATTGCGCTTCAATATAGGCACATCCTTGATACCACGTTCAGTATAACATGTATGAACAGAGGAAACAATCGAGGCGATACATGTGATTTACTCGTGTGATCTGTCTAGTATTCTAACTAGATCAGCGCAGTCTTTCAAATACACAAAGAAGAGAGATTACTGTATGTTATTCTACGTTAAAATACGGCTGTTCCATTAATTCCCCGCGTATATTGCATCCGTTGGAAGCGCCACCGTACATGACGCCACTAAGACAAACTAAACAGTAATTTTAATGAAATGTTAATTACACAAACTTGTCATGCTCCCATATCGTGCACCCCCACGATATAAACCCATCATATGCATCAATCCACATAACATTAATAAGCATCTTGAAGACGCTGAGAACATTTGGCGTCATACAGCGCAAGCTATATGACGTAAGCAATGACTTAATTGTTTGTCACGTGACTACAGTGTATTTAAACATACTGTACCGCGTAGAACTTTGAATACGGGACGGCAAAATTGAACAGCCTGTAAACATAGCAGCCTGATTACCTTTGACCTCCGAGATAATATTATATATAGTGCCCACACAATAGCATAGACAATGGGGTTATTGTTGTATTAGAATCGAAATAATAAATGCGTACCTGTATTTTATCGGTGGATACAATACATGTATTTTATCTGTGAATAAAATACAGTAGGTCGTTCGGATGCGAGTAATTAAATCATTACTAACGCACTCGTGATTTACGCATCTGAACTCCGAACTGTATTTCATTCACCGATAAAATACTTGTACGTATGTATTACTTCTTAAGTAATGACCTCAGTAAATAAAGATAAAAAACAACAACACGAAATTGCACGTTGTATTACATTACGTTGCTTAGGAGTTTGTTTGAAGAGGAATATGTTAAAGTCAGATGTTGTATACAGGCTATTATCAGGACTGCTATAATAATATCATGGCCTTGTATGATGTATACTCACACGATGTGTATCATGCCTTTAGGCATGAACGGAAACGGTGTTTAATACAGTCTAAAAACGTTGAAACTGTGTTTAAATCTAGCAGGCCTGTTCAATTATACTGCTTAACTATTATAGGTAAATAATTGTTGATAAAACTGTGGTCAGTTTAAAAGAAAAGGAAATTGTCAAGAATCTGCCTGATATTGTTTATGAGTTGTTTGGTATGATTACACATATATAAGCGATGCTGTTAGTGCAAAAAAGGTCCATAAAACAACTCAAGGAATGATTTGGATTGAAAATGCATAGCTATTGAGTTTCGCTCTATAGCAATTATACTAGTAATAATAATAATAATAGCCTATATTATTTACTAGTCAAATGTTTACAAACATTGACCGAGTGTTCCATTTTAGTGTACAATATGTGTAAGCCAACAGATGATTTTGTTGTAAATAAAGTCCGTATTCATAAATCTGCTTAGCAATTCTTAAGTCAAATTTTATCAATTTTGTAAACACCTTTTCTATCGATTAAAGACGTTTACTTAATATTTCTGGATAATTAATCCACATTGCTTAGTACTGGTTCTACCCAGGAAGCCATCGAGAGTGATTAATATAAGTTGCAAGAACTTGTTTCGCAATCGATGTAAAATAAATATGTTTAAACTAAACTTTTGACTTAAGTAATATTTCCCACTTAAGTTGCTTGATGAATACGGGTCCAGACGTCTTCTTCATTTGGTTACATATACATGTGTATAACCTAGATTAAACTATTCCTTATTGACGTTTAAGTTGCTTATTCAGTTCGACTGAAGACGAAAGTCATCACTTTACACCGTTACACACGCCCTAAGAGGGGTAATTATAACTGAAGTATAAAGATCACACGTATTTGTATCAATTTTTGCAATTAAAGCTCACAGATACATTGTACTCAGATCAAAATTATCAATATGTTCATTTTAATTTAAATAGGTCTAGATAGCCTTAATAGTCACGTTCGGAGAGGTTGGATCGACACATCAACAATTAAGATAGTTTTATTTAAAAAAATCAATAAATATATACAACATCTATGTTAAAACAAAGGGGTAGAGGGCGCATCTTTACGTCCAAATGGAAACATATCATCGAAGTCATTATTCTACTGCGATATTTGTACGAAAAAAGCCTTGAAATAAATTTTATTACAAAACATTATCCGATGTGATTTTTTTATATTATATATTTTCTATTCAGTTTGCCAAACTATTAGACAGTGCCAGTGATGATACGAGTGGTTATTAATTTTAGGAGTAGTAAATGTAAGATTATACGGATAAGCAGTTAAAGAGCTTATTAGCCTAACTTAAATTGTGTTTTAATGAAAACATGGCATGATCTTCAAACTAATTAAAAACACATAACTCATAAAACTGCCTGTTACGATGTTTTCAGAAGTAAACTAATAAATATATAATACAGTAACTATTATAATTTGATAAAAAGTATTCCTTGCATATTTTTATAGACTAAGTGCTTATTTGCAACTTAACATGTCCATTTTAATTAAAGCTGTAACGTTATAACATTCCAATTGCTATTTGTTATACTTAAGCGTGATTATAGAACTTATTAATTTAACGTCTTTCTGCTGTTCTGTTTTCCTTTGATAGAAGATTTGTCTTTATCAGCCAATCAGAAACGATGACAGAATATCGGTACAATGGCTGCCGCGTCAAACCTTATTCTAGACCTTATTCTGTCTTGAAAACAAGCAAGCGTCACAGAAGATCTAGATTAGGAGATTAGGAGCTAGTGTAATACGTATTATACAAGTGTCCTAGTAAGAGTATTAGTCTTGATCATCTTCAACACTTGATTGTAAATACAAACGTCTTGACAAACGTTTGTGCAGAAACTAATTTGAAACTGGAAGCTCGTGACAGTAATTATTATTTTTTATTGAAGTATTTATGACCACCCACATTTAGTGATATAATAATGAAGTTTCCCTCTTTGTTTACCTTTGTTTATTAATAAATGTATTGTCGTTCTGCCTTTCTGTAATCTTGGATAGAAGGTGATCCTGTCACAGCCAATCAGAAACGATACCAGTGCATCGGCAAAAGTCAAACTTTGTTCAAGAGGACTGTTCTAGACGATTGTATTGGAAACAAGCAAGCGTCGCAGATGATCTAGAATAAAGAATAAAATCTAACTATGATAACAGTGTCTACTTTACCTGGAAAACAAGTTACTGTATGAAAGGCTACAGATCATAAAACTCAATTCTAAATGCAAATTCATACAGAAAAGTGGTTCGTCCAGATATGTTATTCCAAGATAGCAACATCTATCTGTAATCTGTCGGTACAAACTAACCTGAAACACATTTCACAATCAGGACATCTTAATTATACAAACGTTGCCAAAGGCAGAGACATCATTGAAACGAGTTCATGTTAGTGTTGGTAGTTCAAGATGATGGTTTACAAAGATGTGTAACACAAATATGCGATTTAGGTTGCTGGGTTAATAGTAAGCATCAACATACACAACAACGTTCTTGATCGCAAAGACAGACCTATCAGCCACATCTACGGATACATTCCAATTCAAATCTGATTAACGGCCCTTAATTATTTCAACTTGAAAATACAGCGGTAGATTTGGGTTAAACTCTACAGTGATGCTATCTCAGTCCAAAGTTATAAACAACAAAGATACCAGCTCCGAACATTTTATTTACATTAACCATGTCAACAAAACTATTAATTAAACAAATATCATCTTATATCTTTTCAGCCAGATTACTAAATAAATATGAAGTGCCTGTTTGTTATAAAGTGTCATCGGGTTCTCTCCTTTACGTGGTCCCTCCTTAATTCCGTTAAGCGATGGGAAAAGCTTATATTAGCAGAATTTTATAGCGGGTATTTCGACAATAAAACACGTTTGAAACATTTACTAACTGAAAGAAATGTGATAAGTTGTTTACAATTACCTATTAAATATTTTCATATTCCAAAAAAACAGCTTGTTAAGCCGAAATTAATGTTTAATTTCATACCCCAACCAACCCCGTTTTCGCTTCTTGGAGAAGGGGTTGGATTGGGTATGCAAATTAATACTCGGACCACGTAATGCAATCGCGAACCTTGGTCAAACTTAAGTGCTGACAGTTAACTACTCATCTCAACTCAACTGCGTTATCGTGCATTAATATTTACAATTATTTTCGAATACAAGCTGCATGACGATGCATTTGTTTGCGCGTTTTTGCTGCACGCATGAACACACAGTTCCAACCGTACCTTTATATTTTGATATTGATTTAGCGGGTTGTTTTAATACTACTTTAACTAATAATTGGGATTACCCTTACGGAAATTGCATATATGTTACTTATATGTCGAGATCTATGTTGCTTATATGTCAAGATGTATGTTACATATATGTCACTTATACTTGGCTTATATCTTTCACTTATAAGTGACATATATTGATTTTAAATGCAAATGAGATCTATGCCGCTTATAAGTATGCAAATGAGATCTATGTCACTTATATGTCCAGATAAGTATTGCAGTTCACTTATATGTCACATATAAGTGACTTATAAGTGGCTTATATGTTTAGCTGGGATGTCAATGCTGAACATATAAGCAACATATAAGCCACTTATATGTCACATATAAGCCACTTATATGTCACATATAAGCCACTTATATGTCAATTATACTTCACCAGACAGAAGCACATTTAGTTTCTTGACCACCTGCAGGGATTGATTTCTAGAATCTGCAAGATCATCCACTGATCTTGTTTTCTGTGGTTTCCTGCCGCAACAAGATCACTGCTTAGCGGGGTATACACATGTAGCCTAGCAGGGCATATACGCCTGTGGTTGTCAAGGTTAAACCTATTTCAAAGGGAAATAATTTTAAAAAATCACAGTTATGGTCCTTTTTTCGTAATTAACACATATTCATTGGCTCATGTTGAAAGATGTGTGCAAAGTTTCATTGTTATACATCTAATACTTTGAAAGTTATTAGTCACAATCACTTGTAAAAGGCAGTTAAACCTGTTTTCAAGGGGTGAACAATTCAAAAAATATGAACCAAAGTTATGGGCCTTTATTAGATGCATACATTGGATCATGCTAAAGATGTTTACAAAGTTTCATTGCTGTAGACCTTATACTTTCAAGTTATTAGCCAATCAGTTGTCAGACAAAAACTTAACGGACGGACAGACAGATGAACGGACAATCGCCAAGACCTAATATACGTCCCTAAGGGCGTAAAATATGTGAAGAAAGAAGACAGAAAGCGTTTAAACTTTGAACATAATATTGAGGTTTAATTGGTATCTTCTTTTTACAACACAGAACTTCAGCAGATGTTTCCACCGCAGGGCTTTGATCCAGCAACCACCTGTAATCAAAGAAAATATTATAATGAACATATTAAATTACATAAATGGTTTTGAAATATATAAAATATAATATACTTTTCAAAAATCAGCTATATATCTAGCATATTCATCATTATGGTTTGTTTGAAATGAACAGAATGGTGTTTTAGGTCATTTTAAACCCATGTATGGCCATATATGACAGTCGATTTTTTTGTGGTAGACATACTATCCCATTGTTCCTGGGTAGAACCAGTACTATAAACCTCTCACCATCCGTAAGAATCGACACTTCCTCCTTGGACAAGTCTAGCTCCCAGGGGGATTTGAACCCACAACGGTGAGAGGCGAGAAAGCTTCAGTCGTATCGTCTTTTCATGGAGGCACTTATTAAAATGCATATGAAGAGGAAAAAGGAATTGAGTTAATGAGATGTAAATATATATATATATATATATATATAATATATATCAGCTTTACTCCAGCTGTTCTTGAAAACATGCACGCCCCAAAGACAGCACTTTTAAAAACATATGTAGGGGTAGTTCCATTAATTCCTTCTGTAGGGGCTAAATACAAAAAACAAAACAAAAAACATTTCTATAATATGGGGTTGTCTATTGGGTGGAAAAATGCTTCTTGATGTATTTTTCATGCAAACTCTAACCCAATTAAAATAATCTTAAAATGCATGCATTCAATTTCGAAAAGCATGCTGTTGACGGTAAATGTCCAGTTAAATTTTAATAATGCGGGGAAAAAAAGAATTCCCACAAATTAATTCAAGAACGAGAACTCTTTACCAATTTCGTACGCAAATTGATAGTGACATTGTAACTATCGTACTCATACTCATTTTGATTTTAATAGTACAATCAGTAATGTTTCAGTCCTAGGAAAATAAAAAGTGGCACCTAGTTACACTGATCTTAAGACAAAGTGCCTACAATATCATCAAAGACATTGATTCGGACATTAAACTTGTATAGTTTATCATGTCTGTCATCATCTCAAGGGCATAGCTATAGTGTTCTATAAACCCTGTATCTGATATCAAAATAACATATCGGTAAATCTAAATAATGCTAGCCAAAATCTTAACTAATCAAATTGTATGTTTCATTCTTATTTAACACACTGACGGTAATATTGTGTGTTTTAAGAGCTAAAAGTTACAGACATTGTCTCTTTAATGGATGTCACATGAGCAACTGATATAAATATTGCAGTTCCAGCGATTACAAACAATAAATAAAACCTTTTAGGTTTTAATCAACACATTTGTTTCTACACATACATTTCATGAGTGAAAAAAAGAAGTTTATTTGCTTGTGCTCAATATCTGCTTTAATTATGGACAGTGTCAAGTTACAGTAATAATAAAACTAGCTCAAAACTACTTACTAATAATGGCATTCACAATCGTGCCGTCTAGTGGTGCCCTTGATTTAGTACCCTTCACACAACTGTTTCTCAGTGTCTCGTCGTCAAAAAAAAACAATTATCAAAAGCCTTGCCATGGCAGTTCCACTGTTTTTTGCCTTCTAAGGCAGGCATCAAGCTGTGCTACCGATAGTCTCACACCATAGCCAGGAACCAACTCGACTTCATGTGTGCTGGAACTCTAAATGAAACAAAAAAGAGGTCAACGACCTTGAAGCTCTACTGATAGGTTTTGATAGCTAGATCAGCATTCCTGTGAAGTTTCATAAAAATATGTAACATAGTTTCAGGAGTAGTCGTTACAAGTTTTTACTATATAACTCTATGTAAACAAAGATGGCCACTGGCGGTCATGTTTAATGTTGAATCAAAATAATTTTCGACAAGGATCAACATCATGTCATGGTGATCATATTAGAAAAAGTCCGATATCAATATCACTTACAGTTGTCAAGAAGTAGTTGCTACAAACTTGTTTTTAAAAAATAAATATTTAGCCGTGGTGGCCATCTTGAATTTCAGGCCTATCCAAAATTTTGCTGGGATCAATTAGACATCAAGAGCAACATTCTTGTGAAGTTTCATGGAAATCTGTCAAGTAGTTTCAGAGGAGTAGTCGCTACAAGTTTTTACTATGTAACGCTATGTAAAAAAGATGGCCGCTGGCGGCCATGTTTAATGTCAAATCAAAATAGTTTTCAACAAGAATCAACATCATGTCATGCTGATCCGACCAAATGTGACCTATATTTCGATAGCTCGAACAGACTAATGGACAAATATATACCCGGACAACATTGTAATCGCTAAATCGAGATCCGTAAACGGGCTCAACAAAAATTAGAACTCTATAAAAGAATATATGCCTGCACTTTATACCTACATTTTTTTTAAAGTATAATAGATTAACACGTTTTTATTACATTTTCATCGGCAAAAGATTGGAATTTCTCAGCTAAATATTATTAACTAACTCCGAACACAAAAATAACTAACTGTGACGCCGAGTTGACGTCAATAACGTGGTACTGACGTCAACGTTATCCGCTGATAACGTTCAACAAAGCGAATAATTTCGGTTAAAATCATGCACAAACTGATTTAAAATGTAATAAACAGATTATTTAACTGCTGTGTTCGATTATAGAGAAATCCTTCACTCGATGGTAACATGTTGTTTTTTCACTCACTCATACGCTCTTTCGTGAAAAGAATCACACGTCTCCCATCTCATGAAGGATTTCCATATAATCGATCCCAGCAGTTAAATAATCTGCGCAGTATCATCAGTGAATATTTTTAATTATAAATATTTATGGAAGATACTCCTTACTTTGAAAATGTCAAGCAAGACGTATTTATAGACCGATACTTACAGCTTGATATGCAGTATAAATATCGTCATCCATGGAATCGATACTTACCACTTGCTGGCTCACTGACGGAATATTCTTCTGTGTGTTTGGTGTCATTAGTGAGTTTGTTGGTGGAATATTCTGTGTGTTTGGTGAGCTTGTTGGTGAAATATGTGTGTTTGATATTGTTGGTGTAGTTATCTGCAGCCTGTTAAGTGGCATTGCTTTTTGTGTGATTGGCTGTATTTGTGAGATGCGCATATTATGCTGGGTGTTCAGTGGAATGGATTGCAGTATGTTTGCAGGTGGCATTGATGATGTGTTATGCATAAGAAAGTCAATCTTCTCCTCTAATTTTTTTTTTTGTTCCATGATTTCAATTTGGGAAGCGCAAGAGCAATTCACTGTTGAGCACTGGTCTGTGATAGAGTTTGCTGTTGACTGGTTGCTTGGTCCTTGAATTTTTCTCGTGATAGTCACCAGGCCATTGAGTTAAAAAAAATTGTCTCGTTTATTTCTTCCTCCCTCCACCTCCAGTCCTTTCCTGGGCATATTTTAAAAACCTTTTAATTTCATCCTCCACAAAGGTCTCCACCACTTGTCTGAAAAGGAAAGAAAGATATATATATATGAACAAATTTACTGAAAAGGAAAGTAAGATATACGAATCTGTTTATTTACACATTTAATCTATCAAAAGGCCACGGCGTACAACCATTTCATGCCGAGTGAGGAATTTACAAATTGCGTAATTACGCGGAGTTTGGGTGATAAAACTACTCGGCGTGGGAATCGGCTCTCGGCGAACTTACGCTACGATACTTCGCGTATAACGGTTACGCCACGATACTTTGTGTATGCAAACTCGGAGTTCGTCGAGTCGAAACTGCACAGGTGAAAGGTGCAACACTTTATTACTGCAGTTATTTTAATGCATAATTATTCAATTACTTTAAAAAAAGCAGAAAACAATTTTTTATTTTTGTTTTTTGAAAATTCGAATGCCCGGATAATGTCACGATAATTATATGGCGGTTCCTATTACCGGCTTCGCGGCGACAACATAAAATACAATTAGTAATTACTATACTGGAAATTACAATTATTATTTAATCGGTGTTTGTAAAACGATTTACGATTCTGCTGTTGATTATTATTATATCGATGAGTTTTTTAGTAAAAATAAGCAAACAAATTGTAAAGAATTCCGGGTCATAAACCTGTTGTTAGTGCCGAGGATTATGGGTATCCAAATTATTTGTGTCGGTCTCAGGAGAACTGATTTTTTGACAACAGTAACGGAAAAACGTTTGATTAAATACATTAAAAGTTTGAAATCCATATTTTTTTTCGAAATGTCAGTGATTCATTTTGCTCTGCGTCCCGCGTCCTAGACGCACATTTTTTTCTGAGGACGCATCATTCTTAAACATGTGCGCCCGATGGACGCATTGCTCGAAAATTGTACATGTGGTAAATAACCGTTTTCGATGTGATAACAAGAGAACAAATATAACACGACACCGGTTAAAGTAGAACGCAATCACAATGTAGTACGCGTATTATGATTGGGTAAAAACTATTTGTCATCCAATCAGTAACAACGTTCTACTAACTGTTGGTGTTCGCTAGTATGGAAATTCCTAGACTGTGTCATGGTCCTTTGCGCTTCTCTGTTGAGATAACAGAATAGACTAGGAAATCCCGGATGATGAACACAAAATGCCACCGAAGCAAGTTATAAAAAATTACCAACAAGTAAAATGTTTAAAGTTAAATTGACACTTGATTGGCATGTCAAACTACTCAGGACTAATTGAACTGTTTAAAGTTTGTGTAGACTGTTTGCAACCATAAAATAAAGAAAAATACAGAGATTTTTATGATGGTTATTACCCGTTACAGAACCGAGACAATTGCGCCATATAAGCACATATTCTAAAAGAAATACTTTGTAAAACAAAGAATGGTAGCAATATATAATAAGGAATAACACGAAAATGATACAGTTTTGAAACTGTATGCACATATTTTGCTGATGTTTTACTGAATTGAATGTTGTTTAACGGCTCATCAACACAGTATAGGTTATTTAGAGCCGCCCCAGAGAGAGGGGAAGGATACATAGGAATCCGGGAACCTGCCCTACTCTTATTATCGAATAGATTCCTATGTTTTTTTAACGTGCTCGGAGGATAGACCCGATACACGGGACCGCCCGGTTTACGTCCCCATCCGACGATGAGGCTAAGGGAAAGGGTCTTGCCCAAGAACACACCGGCGGAACTCAGTGGCACCACGGAGGATTGAACCCGTGGCCTCCAGTTACAAATCTGCCGCGCTACCGACTTTCAACATATGTGAGTCCCAGCGACTCATTAATGTAGACTTCAAAATGAATTACTGAATCGATCGGGATTCGTTATTGTTCACAAATATTTTACACATACTTTTCCCATCAAACAAAGTAATACTGACTTACCACTTCGACCTTGATCACCGACGCTTATGGAATATCGAAATAACTGTACTAAAACGATTTTATACACACATTTCTTTGTAAACAAGACACAATCTCAGTTTTCCGCGTGAAATTTTATATCCCTGCATTTGATTGGCTGGGTCAGCATTTCCGTTAGTGGCCTCCTAGCGGATATCCAGGGGAGGAATAGAATAGAATAGAATATCTTTTATTTGCACTGGCATAGTAATCACATAATAATTTTGACATATATGCATGAGGTTATAAAATAACAAAAGCTTAATTCTGATTATACAACACAATTAAACATAAGTAAACATCTAATTAGATAAGGCATAAAACAACAATAACAGTTTATCAATTCAATTCAAGAACTTCAACAAGTTCTTACAGCTGTTAAGTATGAAAAATCCATGATTTTTAACACTAACATGACAGACCTGTTTTGTTACTTATATTACAGTTCAAATGATTAAATCTCATGGTATAACATGTGTAAATAAACCCTGCTGTTCTATTGATTATATATTCGTCTTCATTACATAACAAGAAAGCAAACTGATTTTTGTATCATAAAGCATTGAAATTTTTACATGTATTAGAGATCTCTGTTGTAAATTCATTTCTTACTGAAGCATATTTTGGACATTCCAACATAAAATGAATTTCGCTTTCAATTTGATTAGTATCACAAAGTTTACAGAGTCTGTCTGTTAATGGAATATTCTTGTACCGACCAAGTTCTATTTTGAAGTTTATGTGCGCTTAATCTTATTTTAATAAGACAAGATCTAACCTTAGGATCCTTAACAACATGTAGCATAAGTACGCAGTTTTCCAGTATTACCCTCAACACATATACTGGAGGTAACATCTGTTATAAACTTCCGACTTCGAATCATTAGGATAAACGTTTTACGGGTTACGCTGCCTTTGCAATATACGACATTTTATTGTTGCAATTAGGCCTAACGTACGTTACTTGCAAAACGAATACTTGCAAAACGAATTCCGCGGATGCAATTCGTCAATATATATGTAATTAAAGAGGACATTTAAGGAGTACAGTATATAATTCTGCAATGATTAATGGCGTTATCTATCACATCTTTTATTTACCTACACCTCGTTAAACAATTATATGATTGATATATCACATATATATATATGGGGAGAAATATTTGTGAACTACCAAGGACAGACAACCTTCGGACGAACTACGGCAGGGCGCCTAGCTATGACGAGATACACAGAAATCAAGCGTATATATTCACTCCTTAAAAAAGGTAGCTGCAACACACGTTGATAAACTGTATCTCTACATCATAACACACTTGTCTGAAGGCACAATTAACATATAGACGCATACATACATACAATTATAGCTCATATGAGTGGGCCACATTTAAGCGTTCAACCACACACAGCTATATTGAGACGGTGACAATGAAAGGTGCCGGATCTGGGGATACTGTGAATTCAGGTATATATAATAAAGGGAGAGAATTTGAACTCACTACGGCAACTTTCGAAATTGGGATCTCGTAAGAGATTCATGTTCACAAGGCAGAATTATATATGGGGAGAAATATTTGTGAACTACCAAGGACAGACAACCTTCGGACGAACTACGGCAGGGCGCCTAGCTATGACGAGATACACAGAAATCAAGCGTATATATTCACTCCTTAAAAAAGGTAGCTGCAACACACGTTGATAAACTGTATCTCTACATCATAACACACTTGTCTGAAGGCACAATTAACATATAGACGCATACATACATACAATTATAGCTCATATGAGTGGGCCACATTTAAGCGTTCAACCACACACAGCTATATTGAGACGGTGACAATGAAAGGTGCCGGATCTGGGGATACTGTGAATTCAGGTATATATAATAAAGGGAGAGAATTTGAACTCACTACGGCAACACATCACCCACTAGTTGCCGTAGTGAGTATATATATATATATATATATATACATATCCACAATGTTGAAAGGTCAACCTTTTATCAACGTCTATACAACGTTACAATTCTAACGATGTTCCAACGTTGAGAACGGTAACGTTGAATCAACGTTGATACAACGTCAGTACTCATATCCATACAAGTTGATGGTTGAAGGTTGAATAGGGTAACGTTGATTCAACGTTGAAGTAACGTTGATCGACGTCGTGACCAGAATCCAACCACATCTCAACGTTGAATCAACGTTGTGTGCCCACTGGGCGGGGCGCTTAAAGGGGCGAATACGGTACATTGTTTTTAAATAAATGCAAACTAGTTAAAAGTTAAGAAACTACTAGATTAATAATTTGAAATGTAAAGTTCAATGACTGATAAATACTTTCAGATTGTCGTGTATCCCTTTAATGTGTGTAAACATTGGTGTATTGGGATTATACCGTTTAAGTTTGTCAAACAGACTGTCATGATGTGATTAAGAGGAAATAAGTGCATCTGTTGTCATCATTACCAAAATATTCTGTATGCACTGCTGTACCATGCAATGGTAAATAAATGATAAAAATAAAAGTTTGTATTAAAAATTATTTTTTATCTTAAAACCCGTTTTAAATGCATGTTGAATGTCTCCGAAATCTGGTAATAATGATACCCACATTGTCATATCAAACTGTGCAAAAATTGAAATTACAGAATTTGTAAATATTTCACTTTATTTTGGACTTAGAAAATTACAGACATCGGCAACTAAGAAAGTGATTAGAAAATGCCTAAGTTCTCACTTATATGCGGTAAATGTTGTATACAGCACTCCTGTACAACTATTTGACCTATGTCAGATCCGCATATAAGTGACATATATGCGAGTTATATTTCAAAATCAGCTTGACTTACACTTGACATATACATATAACTCACTTACTCAGGATTTGATGAGACTTGTAAGTGAAGTATAAGTGACATATATGTCGCATATAAGCCGCGTATAAGTCGCATATATGTCGCATATATGTTGGTGTATGTAGATTCGGTAAGGGTAATCTAAGTTGCAAGAACTTGTTTCGCGATCGATGTAAAATAAACATGTTTAATCTAATTAATAATTGTTAGTATTATTATGTAAGCATGTTTTTGATGAAGTGCCCTCTAAACAGCACGTTTACATGTTCCAACTGTGTATCATTCATAACAATGCCCATCTGTTGAAAATGTTAAATCTCAGTGATTGAAATTCACTTTTGACTTGGTATTTCATCTGAACATTCATACCATTATATAGGAAGACAAGGACCTGCCTTCCCGTGCTTGTGAGCAAAATAATAGTTGCCCACTTCTAGTTGTACTTCAATGTCTGGTTCTCATCACTTTTCCTGTCAATACTCTAGTTATTACACAAAATACTCATTATGTTCGTCTCAGTAACTGCAAATTAGACACAGGGGCGTAACACTGCACATCACATGTTTGATTATCAGACCATAAATAACGAAATATGAAAGTGGAGACGGGGATAAACGTGTTACCGTAACGGCGTTGTATCTGACTGCGTATTATATAATTATATATATCAGAAAATATTAGTATTAGTATGACCCGTCCACCGAAACCAATCTTTGTAGGTTGGCTAGGTGGTCGAGTGGTCTAAAGCGCCGGCTATTGTACGAGGCGCTGTGTCGAAGTTGGTGTCCTAGGTGCGGGTTCAAATCCGTTGGTACATGTGTTTGCACATTTTCTCCAAATATAATATTTAATGTTTGTACATGTATCTTATAGATCCTACGTTACAGAAAGTTCATTATTTTGAATTTATTCTCTCAAAAATAATTTAATATATTCTAAATTAAGTGCATCGGTATTGATCTGGCGTCTTTCTATGGTAAAATGTTGTATATATACCTGATGTTATAATCATGTAAAGTCATTTGACGGAAAGGCACAAAGGTGTCCGACATGTTCAGTAGTACGACCTTAGTATGACCCGTCCACCGAAACTAATCTGTTTAGGTAGGCTAGGTGGTCGAGTGGTCTAAGGCGCTGGCTATTGTACGAGGCGTATTGTAGAAATTGGTGTCCTAGGTGCGGGTTCGAATCCACTAGTTAGTGGTTTGTACAACATTTTCTCCACACATATATATTTAATGTTTAAACCAGCTGGTTAAGCGTTATATGTTAACTTTGCAATTCATACAACCTACTCAATCTTGCAACTACGTTCGGGCCTAATGTATTCTCCAATTTCACAGATAAATAAACCATTGGTTTATTATTTGCAATAGGTGTTTATCTAACGATAAATATTCATACAGTAAAGCACTCAGTTACACATTCATCGGAGGTCTCAGATATATATGGTAAGGCTAAACTTGGAATAGTATATAAGTTTATTTTTTAAATGCAGCCATAATTTACAACGAACACTATCATTAAAAGTATTTGTTTGCATTGTCGAGTATTTGAAATATGTTTTTTTTTCATATCACCTGAATCGGTCCGTTCTTGCAATCAGAACTGTTGTTCATTCCGATATTTGGAATATACAGTTATCGGTGGTACATTTACAAGTACTTTTGTTTTCTTACGGTAATTTCAAATAGGTTCCACTTCTCCAACCTTTAAAGATTCTGAGTATTTCTTAATCAAGTTTAGGATATGTGTTCACTTTTGTTTTAATTTAGTCTTTTGACTTCTACCAGTAATACACAGGCTTCATAACCTTTCCTCTCAATTATATTCAATTTTGTTAATTTCGTCTATTGTTTGTTTGATTAGGGCAAAGAATTTAGTTTTTTTTGTCATTTGGATACCATTTTCGGGATAGCTCAGCATTGTGTACTGTTGACATTTTAAATAATTATTGAGTTCTGGTCAAGGAAGTAGAGTGCATCGGCGGTAGCAAGACTCATTCAAACTGAGATGTCTTGTATTTATCGTGTTTGGCATTTTACAAATTTCTCATTTCATACTCTGTTCAAATTGCAGCAACATATAGCAAATCCACTTGTATGCGTACAGGTACGGATCCATTGGACACTCATTATCTTTTATGTCTACCCTTCGGGTTAAAATCTCACTGATAAAAACATGCATCAGTAAATCAAAACTCTACATGCATGCATCTTTTTTCCTTTTCTGTTTCTTTGCTATAATATATGTACTTGCAGAAAGCACACGTATATGTACTATACACGTCTCCATGTTTTTTATAAAAAAGGATATATTAAGTTGCGTAGCAATTGCTCTACTGCATGGTACACATCAATGCCAACTCTGACAATGATTTATTGGTATTGTCTGAAATAATATTTATACTTTATGAGTTCCGGTATGTGACCAGTTGTTACATCACAACTTTAAACCGTCAGATGCAAATTGAATAAGCGAATGAAAGCATCAAAAGGCACGCAAACACATATAAGTCCTAGACATGTGATTACACTAGTCAAATGCATCAATCATAAATACAAAGAAATATAAACAGATCGGACAAGTTGTATTATTTTATATCAAGACGCTGGCACTGATCATAAAACAATGAGCAATCATTTATAATGCAAAGAAAGTAAGTACGTTGATAATATTAATCAAAGTACGGTGAATCAAGCGGACAGATATCGATTTACATCTCGCAATACAGTTGTTTTTGCACTGCTATGCTCTGCTCTGTCTGAACCACTGTACAACTTTCCTTAAAATGTTTTATTGGTGAAACTTGATGTCTGTTGCTCGAAACATCCTGCAAAAAACACCAATATTTTAGTTTTTTAAATATCATAGTTTGCAGAGACCCTGTCAACTGTTGCACTTCTCTTTCATTTTCAAATGTATGAACTCATGAACTTATCCCATTCTTGTCACCTGGAACAAACAAGACAAGATGTTTGCACATTTAAAGAAATAATCAAGGACTGAATAACAGCACGGCGCATGAATACATGTCAGTGGTCCATGGTCCACTGTAGTTTGTAACAAGTTCAGTTTTTGTTTAACTAGTACACGACACAGTTAAGGAACTTTTGTTTATTAAGGCGTCATATAGACTTGCATAGGGAACAAACATAAAATAAAACAACATAAAACTACCAGAAGTTAAATAATTTGCATTTATCATACGCTTAATATGGTCCTCTACATAATTTGTTCAAATGGTGAGCCTTGTGTCCAATTTGGCCCTAACATACGGATCAAATGTTTTACATAGAGTTGTATAGAACACACTTAAAAAAATAGTATTGTCTGGAACTACAAGAGCCAAATGTTTAATACTTTGCAGTTACCATCATGCACCTATATAATAGCGAAACACTTAAGAAATAGACATATTTAGTGAGACCGATAAAGCATACGCCAATATCTCGCTAAAATAAATAATTCTCGTTTGTAAAAGTTGAACAACTTAGTTTGACCAAGTCAACCTCTCCAAAGTGTGTACTTATTTACATTGATCGTTACAGTACTTGTTTTTTGGACTCGTTATGTCCTGTTTGATTGTTTCATCTTCTGGATAAATGTCTTAATTTGGGGTCTTATATTTGTTGAAACGCTTTTGTCGAAGAAAACACAACCACAGTAGAACACACAACACAATACACCTTAAGGTCTCACTACACACTTGGATTTTACTGCGTTGGCCATAGGCAGTAAAGTCCAATTTTCCATTCTGAATCAAGCATTTACAGTCTAAAAGTATTTTTTTGGAAAATACAGTTACTGCTGCTCATAAAAATCCACAAAATGTCGTACATAGCCCACTTTTGTTTTATTAGGAGTGGTGTCAGGCACGGTACTCTTTTCGGCTTTCACTAAACAGTTTATACCTAATTCATACGCATTTTAAACACCCACAAATGTGTCACATTTTGCAGTCAGTGTCGTCTAATCGCTGTTCATCCAATCTCACACTGTTGTTTTCTCACCTGCAACAAGAAAAGAAAATATCCATTGTCAATTATGAAATTATCTCAAACCGAAAAACACACCTCTACTGTTCATGGTGTAAAAATCATCCTACAGTCAGATGCAAGAGAGCTAAGTGTGTAGTGAGACCTTAAATATTCGCAATAATACAGTTGCATAACATCTTATGTTCATGCTTAATGAAATACTCCAACCATGACTTTCATCAATTACAAATCGTGTTTCAAATAGTTCCGCTATAGATGGCTTAAATACAAAACTGATTTGAGGTGTCGCTTAGTCCGATAATATGAGAATAATTACAGATTTTTGTGAAAGAAAATGATTCCAGGAATTTCAAATACAAGCTGATTTAATAAATAAATGTTCTTGTCTCTTTCAATACATGTAATGTATGCATTGAACAGCGAATAATTTATCTATATTCAACATTTGGAAAGACAATTCCCTACTACACATTATAATTACGTCAAAATAACCTCATTTTTAGTAAACTAAATTGAAAAGTTGCAAATAAATAGAAATACATACCGGCGTGTCAATTCTTTAGTGCATTTGTCTCTCGGGAAATAAACACTTTTTTGTAATGATTTTTATTGTTTGAGGCGCATGTTTCAGCCAAATGTTGTTTTTCTTTTTTGACTTTTCAGACAAAATTCTTCTAGTACATACATAAGTTGAATATTTGGGAAACAGACATCTTTAGTGATAAATACAAATACCTTACTATTCAAAATCGGTACAGAAATATCAATTTTATGCGCGAAAACTGTTTTTGATGGGGCATTTTGAATGCACAATTCTGCTGCATGAACAATTTGATAACAAATGTTTTCAAAAATTGTTTTTTAATTGTTGGATATTCGTGAATTAAGACCCTGAACGTATTATCATGATTATAGCAAAATATAAAGGCTAAATGATTTGAAATTTCTTAATTTTCTGCTGTACCACCAACAAGGATTTTACAAAGAAAATCATTTGGGCTGTAAAATATTTATTTCTCAACCGCTTTTTTTCAAACTAAGGTGTTTTTATTTGCGTCTGAAATACAGTTACAATGTAATATAATCGATGCACGTATTATTTTAATTGCTTAAGATACTGCAGAAAAAAACTTTCGTTGAAACAAGCGTTTCGAACAAAAGTAACATGAATGTCAGTTGGTACACACAATAAACATATCATGTCGTTGGCTAGAATTCGTCGGTATCACAGGATTGTCTATATTTAAGTAGCGTAGACCATATATTGTCAGAGCCTGTAATAAAGAAGTAGTTTAAAAGACGGAGTGAGAATGTAAAGCCATGTTGTAAATACACCAAAAACATCTTAAAATTGAAGATTTAGTGGCTGATTGCCATCATGGTGTAGATATACATACACATATTCCACAATCAGGGCATCTTAACTATATAATTTGCCGAAGGCAGAGTCATAGAAACTAAGTTATTCCAATGTTACTAATTTGAAATGATTGAGATGTTGTCAAAGATTAGTAACATATTATACGATTTATATTGCTATTTTAAAAGTAAATCTCACACATGAAAACACGAGAGACGTGATTGCTAAAATGTCTGGATTAATTTATGAGTGCTGAAATTAACATCTGATTAGCCCCATTTAATGCTTATAACCTGAACATATCCAGATGGATCTGAGATAAGCCACATTTTTTTGGTTTATCTAAATCTTAATTTATAAACAAAGAGATGCATTCCTAAATATAACGAAAATAACAGGTGCGTAGTACGGAGAATACCGAAAGCTGCGATTAATAGTTTAGTAACGAATGTTATAGAGATTATTGGTATATTATCAGTGTATGAATGATGTATATAACGACAAACCATAATGTTTATTAATTTATTTATATCATATAATAGCGTGCATACATGAAATAGATATATATCAGAAGTAACAGAATAAAAAATAGAATCCGTGCCGTATGTTTGAAGAGTTATTTATTCGATTACCATGATATTAAATTGAAACCTTTTATCACATTACATCATGGTAACTATCAAAGGCCGTTCATAAATTCTCGAGTAGAAGAGGTTATATAACTATGTACCACAATCATCTCTTTATCAAACCATACCATTATTTTCATAAATTTCATTTAATTCATTGCAATATTTTGTTTAACATAACATTTATATGTTTATTGCCTAAATAATGCGGAATACAATACACAATATTTCAGAGAAGAGTGCAAACAAACATACTTTATTTAGAGAATGAATACATACATGTATATTACATTGAAATAGTTAAAATTATTACCTCCTTTCAATGGCATTTAACCATATTTTATTACCATTATTAATATTGTGTTTAAACATCATTTATATTTAAGGAATTTAGAAAAATACATAGAAACTCTGACTACCGTTACATCAAACACGTGTTTTTGATTATTATTAAATCAATTATACTTATACTATTATCCTTATTCAGTGAAGTTTATTTTGTTTTAGCTATATCGCCACCGAAAACGCCTTGGCAGAACTCCTATTTTTTAGACATTCAAGGGGCGATAACTCTGTCATGCATGATTGAATCTGACTGGTTTTCGAAATGAATCGAGATCTCATGTATTTGTATGTTGTGACCAACTTTCTCTGACCTTTTCATTTTACAATTATTCCCCTTTGACAATTATAAAATTGAAACAATTCTACATAACTTCACTTTTTATCCACCGCCGATTAGACGAGGGATATATAATTGCGTTGTCCGTCTGTATGTCCGTCCGGTCCCATAACTTAGGTAATGCTTCATCAAATTTCAATAATAGTTCGCACAATTGTACATCACAACAGTAGGCAAATCCTTTTTTTTCGGAATCAATACTTCCTGAGTGGCACCGTCCATCAGCACTTTCAGTGCTTTGGTTTTCATTTAACACAGCCATTAAGTAAACTTATTGTGACACTTATAAGTAATTCACTTCCTTGTTGCTATCCTAGCAGTGTATTACTATAATATTGCGTTTTTGGTGGTAATAACGTGTCATCGTGTCTTCTCAATCGTAAACACGGGAAAAGTGCAATTTCATTCAGGTTGAAATGTTTCCACGAAATCAAGCATGTGATAATTATTACGATTTTATTGCTACAATCGAATGTTGTGTTTTTTCCCTGATTACCAATACATACTGATCAGAAGTCTTACGTTGAACCACGATATGTGCAATTTATTTGGTCGTGGTTGCCTCACTCTTGAACAAACTTGTACATTGTCGTCTGTACACATGTATGTTGATATCAATTGCGTAATAGCGAGTATGCGGTAGTTAATATATTTGTGTTAATACTAGTCTTCTGACACTCATCATTGTTAGCACCATTAAGCTCCGCATGCCTTTGGCAAATAGCCTTTTATAGAGCACTTCTACAAGCTTGTATGCATACTGAAGGGGTGATCCCTTGGAGGCAACAAACTCAAAAAGGAGAGAAAAGTAGCAGACACTGTTTTATTGAGTTTTATGTTCATGAGAGGTAATCTTTTGATGCAACACATCTCAAGCATCCTAGCACCGGCTTAAGCGATATTCTACTTTAAAGCAACACAGAATGGGCTTGATGATCCCAAAGGACCAGTAAATAATAACACTACTGATTCGGAGTTGTTGGCGACGTCAGCACTAAACAAACGCTAGTGTCAGTGTCAATAAATACTGAAAGGGTGATCCCTTGGAAGTAACAAAATACTGTTACCCATATCTATCTAAATAGTTACATGTATGGTTGCATGTATGTTTAAAGTGTACATGCATTGCTGCGTGTTTATTCTTGATTTGGCCTTGAAGAAAGCTAAAAATAGTATATATGTAAATATGTTCATCTGGTATTTAAATTAGTTATGCAAATTCATTTATGATGATGTGGTCTGTTTACATTGGATTGTTTTATGCAAATCCATTTATGATGACATTTGGACTATTTTCATTGGACGGTTTTAGTGATGAACCCTTTAGTGAACCCTTCTGTGATAGTATATAGCAAACTCTGGGAGTTGTGTTGGGATCAGATTTCAGTATTCTTCAATAAAGTTAATTTAATCTGAAAGGACACTTACTGTTTCGGGATTAAAGAGACACGTACTGTTTTTGATTAAAGAAACACACAGGCTGTTTTGGATTAAAGAGACACTTACTGTTTTGTATTAAAGAGACGCTTGCTAATCTGAATTAAGAGAACATTAGATATATGTTTTGGACTTAATTCAACAATTGGATATTAATGGACAACTGGATTTGTGTATTCTGAAAGGAGTATTTTATGTAAATAAACGTGTTAATTATATTTTTGTGTGGCTTGTTTTGCTTCCTTTCTTGTTACATTATACTCGTAAAAACACAAACAAGAGAGAAAAGTAGCAGACTCGGTTTTATTGACTCTGTTCATGAGAGCAAATGATAAGTTGCAACACCTCTCACGCCTCCTAGCACCAGTTTAAGCTATATTCTACTTTAAAGCAACACATAATGGGCTTGATAATCCCAAAAGGACCAGGGTCCATATTCATAAAGCTTCTTAGCTATATCTCAACTAAAGTAAAATTTTATCAATTTTTTAAACACCAATTTCTATCAATTTAAGACGTTTTCTTAATGTCGTTAATAAGGTAATTAATATATAACACCTACAGCTAACAATATATCTTAAAATAGATGGTTTGTTGTGCCCATGAGAGGTTTAGAATGATATTAAAAATATACAAACAACTTGAATTTTGTTTTATTTTCCACTTAAGTTGCTTGATGAATATTTGCCCAGTAAATAATAACACTGATTTCTAGCCGGTGCGTCCTTTGTATACCACTGTTCGATGTTATTAATGTAAACTGTCTGGGAGCTAAAGTAGCTTTCAATTTGCTCTTTCGTCTTATCCTTAACATCAGATAACATAATACACGGATACGCTTGTCCGTAATTGTGAAAATCGAAATACTAATTGTCTCACTTCTTGGTGCACTAGTATATCTGGTTCTCACTTCATTCCATGTCAATAATTATGATAGTTAATACAGTACGTATGTTCACCGTAACGGCAAACCGTCGGCGCCGCTTAATAAGGCATATCACATGCATAGTTATAAGACAGCAAATGGAAAAAAATGAAGGAGTGGCCGGTAATATAAATGTTGAATAAAGTGCGTTTTGTCTTACATGCACGTATGTGTTCGTATTTACTTTAGATGTGTTTGTACATCAACATATTTTGCCACTGTTTGTATGATAATTGAACAGTTGATTATTCCCCACGCCCCACCCACCACCCCCCGCACCCCACCCCCAACACCAAAAAAAACAACAACACAATAAATTTATAGAGGGGCCTAACACAACATATCGCATGTTTGATTTCCAGACAACAAAAATGGAAGCATAAAAGTGGAGTCAGGCAAACACATGTTGTTTTATATGCAGTTTATCTTACTTTATTGTGTATATTTTTTTTAAACCATACCTACCTAATTAGACACTGTATGTATGCTAGTTGGAAAGCTTAGCTTTACATAACATGATATACTTATCATCACTGATAACATTAATTAGAAACTCATATTCATCTTGGAAGATAAAGGAAATGTGTATTGTGTTTATGTCATATTTATATAATTAAACGTGTTTTACTTTACATAAGCACAGTCATTCCTCATCTCAGGTAATAATATGTAATAGGAAACTACGAAGGGTAGCTTACAAGCGCGTCCACGGTTGGCCGATTGAATAGCTCTAATACTTTTGCAGTGTTTCTAGTAGACAACTTACATGTCCATTATGGTTTTACAATTGCTCTCTTCAATCGTTCCATGTACGTTTATTCTTTGGTTGGTATGCATTGTTTACATCTTAACATCTTAAATCTTTTACGTTTGTGATCTCTGATATTGCATTTCAATCATCTTGTGGTTGTTGTTTGTTTTTGTGCCTGTTGTTGGTTGACTGTGGTCCTTAAATGCTACATTTCCTATCCGTTCGACTTGTATATCTACTACTATTAACATGTGTACGAGTGTCATTCAATAAGTTCTGTCACTAACGCGTTTTAACAATTACCTGCTCGTTGTGAGTGTTGGTGTTTGATACCAAATGAAAGGGAGTTTCAATACCATTCCATTGATGGTAAAATGAATGCTGTATTGTTTGTGTGACGAAAGTTATGGAATATTTAATACACATCACTTACACATACTGAGGCATTTTCGTCCTGAGTTTTTTCATGTATGTTAATTGTTGATTTTTTAAATGCCCGATTCTCTTTAAGTGCTTGTCGAAGACCTTTGAAATTTCTCATACATTACCAGTTATATCTGTGCATTACAAGATTCAGAATTTAAACATGGTAGATGAAAAGTCATTGTCTTAGAAATTAACATTTTAAGCTAACGTGTAAAATTAATTTAATGATAAATGGACATTAAATGGAAGGGCAGGGCAGTCTTCTGAAATAGCGTTTTTGGATGATCAATATTTTCACTAAACATTGTATAAAATTCTACAATAAAGTATTGAATATGATATTTAAACACCGAAAGACTAGGATTTGTAAAAGAATATGAACACATATTAATACTATGAGAATAATTACGACATTTAAAAGATATTATAACATTCCCGAATAAAAAATGAAGAAAATCAGTGTTATTTCTGCGAAATTAAGGGATATGCATTCACTCATATCTGGTTTGCAGCAAGACCTTTCCGAATTCTCAACAATCATTTTCATGGATTATGGGCGAATAACAACAGATGGCGTACAAGAAAATTTAAAAGCATAGAATTATTCAAATATTTGCTACAACGTTTTGTAACAAGGACATTTTCAGAGATGCCAGTATCCAAAAGGTGTGGTAGGGGGAGGTAATTCAGGGATATAAATAACCAAAACAATTTCATTTTTGTTGTGGAATTTAAGAGAGCGAACCCAGTAGTACTATAAATACACTACTTTATCTCAGTGTAATATCCAGTTCAAAGGATATATGCCAGGTGACACAACTTTTTGAAGCACCCTCGTATATGCCGAAATCTTTCGGAATTGTATTCTCCAGTAACACAAAACGAGTTGCACCCTAGAACCGGTTTAAACCCCAGTGGCCTACTTCGCCACTGACCGTTCCAAGGCGGTAGCCCTATTGTCAACCCTTTTGTATTTGTGATGTCGTTTGCCTTTATTATTACTTTTGCCTTTTTGCTTGTCTGTTTGGGGGTTTGTTTCTGTGTTTTGTGGTTGACTGTCCTCCTTGAATGCTACATTCCCTGTCCGATCATTTTATATGTCCTTATCACTGTATATTGTCAGCTTGTTTCATATGTGTGATTTCCTGACTTGGCTTCTATTTGTCCTTGTAGTTGTCTTTATTTTATTCTGTTGAGTACTGTCTTTGTGGCTTTCTATAAGAAAAACAATTATATTCACAAATACAGTGGGTATTTAGGTAAGAGTAAGGTTTGGTGACACTATAACGGTGTTTAAACACTGAAGCGGCATTGTTACCACTAACAATTCCAAGCTGTTGCCAACCATTGTGACGTTATATCTTGCCTTTTATTCATCTTTGTAATTATTGCTTTCTTTCTTATTTTTTTTCTGTGCGTGTACCTTGATCCTTGAATTCTACACTTCCCGTTCCACTTTATATTTACTTTGAGTGCGTGATTTTAGCAGACTGTGTTCTGAAAATGAAACATTTCCTGTTCAACTTGGACATGCTAATACGAAATACATGCGTGTATGTCTCAAATACGTTTCCGAAAGATGATTTTCAATGCTTGTAAAGTTCCGATACGACTAACACACACATTGAATCCTCCTGAATTTTAAATTACTCAAAACGTCGTTAAACATGGGCATATCAATTTTCGAAGAACATTGGTTCCAGGTGTCTGCCCGCAGATGATGTTTCAAACTGTCTCGTGGTAGTGACATGGTCAGTTTGTGAGATAGCTACGTTTTCTTTCTCATCAACAGAGTCTTTTGTTTGCTACTGTTTTGTTGCATAGTATATATCTTGCATATATGAAAAAGGACAAAGTCAAACCAGTCGTTATTTAGAGTTTATAATGTACAATAGTTTATTGGTACGTTATACCTCTGTGTTTGTATATACGTTAATTAGAATTGTAGCATGGTCGGTGACATTTCCTTAGTTGAAAGCAGAGCATTAAATCGTTTAATTTAGGGTAACTACACACTTATATAACACTTTCGTCCCAATTCATTCATGTTAATTAAAACGTTCATTCAATAATTAAAAAAAAATATCTTGCATATAACATATTAAATATATTGTTACTGTACTTCTTTATATTTGAAAAAAAAAGAAGCTTTAACTAGTTAGTGTCATTGCGTTTGGGAGTTCTGATATATACAGGACCATTGTTTATACATTTGTATTTCACTGCATACCCACAAAGTATAAACAAGAGTTTCAGTTTTATATTACAGAACATAGATATAAGTTTTCATCTCCATCATAATGATAATTGTTTAATGATTATTATTATATAATGTTATGTTATTTTAATTCGTGCATTTAAGTTAACACAAACACGTTATTATAAATTAATTAATTTTAAATCGATTGCAATAACAGCTACATAGCTCTGCAAATTACTCATTGTATGGCACGAGTTCGAGCTGTTAGAATGATTTCGACGTGGGAAAAAAACGGAGTCTACCGGAGGTCTGCTTTAAGATTTTGGCATATGTGGTAAACAACTAGCACCACAATGAACAGGTGTATATTGTTTAACAAATAGCTCTTATTTTATTTCGGTGTTAATCAAATTCATGAATATAAATGATCAGTGTTCGAGTGGTACACATAGACAGTTCGAAAACTGTGAAAAAAGCGGTAAGACCGTTTAATGGTCGTTTTTTGTAGCGCTTTTTCAATTCAACGACCATTTATTTGAGTAAATAATGAATTAATTATTCAAACTCATGTCATGCAACTATATAGAGCATTTTTATTTTGTGTATGAGGACTCAGTTTAGACATTTATGGCGTGTGAATTAAGTAGATTTAGGCGGGTATTGACGTCTTGTATTTGACAATATGGCTGGATGTCCTGCACTTGTCAATATTAGTTATACTTCTAACATGTATCAATATTGTAATCATTGGTACATTATTTCAGTAATTAAGACTATATGATTGTTTAACATTTCTGAAATAATATGTTTGAACACTTAACCGAAGTTTCGGGAGCTTGAATTTTGTTGATTGGGACATGTTTTGACGTTTTGTGTTCAACATTCAGGATGGATGTCATTCACTTGGTAACGATTTACGTTAATGTCATCATTATTATATACATTTGTGTAATATTTGAGTACTTTGCACTTTATTTAGAACTTCTGGCAGTGTAACCTTTGTAGATTTTGACGGGCATGGAGAATGTCTTTTGAACATGTTCAGAATGTCCTTCACTTGGTAACAATTGATTTCTGAAAATATATTGTAGTTTAACGTTTAACCCCTCGTATGAAGGCTGGCCGAACAGATCCGTTATCGGCTATTATCAATCCCGTTTGCGTAGATTGGATTGGATCAAACGTATTAGAAAATGTAAACCGACTTTCAAGACAGTACGAATATAATGTGAGTACCACAAAGAATATATGCCGTATTTCTAGTTGAGAAAATCCAGCTATCATATATCAACAAACGCCGCCTTACATGTTTTCTCCTTTGTATCGTTGTACTAATTAAAAAAAAAAAAAAAATAAAAAAAAAATAATTTACATATGTATAACCACTGATGCCGGAGCCAGTAATCACAGCTGTCTTGAATGAGTAATGCATTAAAATGTACTTTGTATTAAAAGAAAAAAGTGAACAGTCCAAATAAACACGTAGCGATAAAATATGTTAAGATCTTACAAAATAATAATGAATCGTAGCTGTCTAGCTGTCATATTTGAATTATTATATTGTATTGTTTGTGACTATCCTATTTGGAAGATATAGGGGCATACGACACTTCTTTTTTAAGGTTTAAATATCACCTTCATCATTTTTAGTAATCCATATTAAGTTGCATTTGAAACATCCTTCCATAGAACTAAATACAAGTAAATTCAATTTGAAACGTTCAATTTGTTTCAGCTCTTTAACACCGAAATTTGAATTGGGGAACTATAATCTTAAATTAGCAGTATAAAGGACTAGGTATGATAAGGGCCAATTTTGGCCCCCATTTAAATTTTGATGAAACATGTATAGATGTTTTGCAAAATTACTATATTTCAACAAAAAGGAAAAATTAAGATGTTGGCTTATCTCATTTTCCAAAAAATAAGATGTTTGCACACACGTGTATGTTGTTTAGAAAATTCTTTAAAAAGGGGGGTATAGGAAGGAAAATGCAAGAAATATTTATCCAGTTGCAAATCTGTATAATGTTTTAATCCAAAAGTGTAACCTAATAAACTACTAATACTAATACTAATTAGTTTGACCATATTATATCAATCTACGCAAACTACAAGGGAGGTAACTCTATGTTTCGGTCTTCATTTAACCAAAATCTGTTTTTTCCAGTTTTTTTCTTGATTTTTAACGTTGCAGAGAATATTAATCAAGTATCCTTATCATTTCACATACTTATTTATAAATAGTCGCTAGCTAGTGTGAACTAAACTTGTAAACGCTTAATAATGTCACCTGTAACCATGGCAACAGGTTTTTAAAATGTTTTTTCTACAAATATTCTTTTAACCAATATTCTATTTTCCTGTTATACCTTAAATGACTGATATTTTTTGATTCTACATTTTCATTAAGCATATATAGTAAGTGTACATTCTTTAAGACGGAAAAAATGGATATCGTGACATTGTGTTACCATGGCAACATACAATCAATAGGAGATGTTTATTCAAAATACGTGTTTCCATTTTTTTAAAGGTTTGAATGACTGATATATATTAGGATTCCTACATATTATAAACAATAATTATATAGCTAATGTCAACTTAATACGTAAACATTTTATAAAATCAAGCGTAACCATGGCAACATGTTTTTAAAAACTTTTTTTCTCTATTCTGTTGTTTTATTATTCTTTCCAATGAGTGAGTGAGTGATATTTGTTGATGCTACATTTTTGTTACGCATATATAGTAAGTGTACACTCTTACTATGCAGAAATAATGGATATCGTGACATTGTGTTACCATGGCAACAGACAATCGATAGGATAAGTTTATTCCAAATAATTGTTTCCATCTGTATTTAAAGTTTTGAATGACTAATACTTGTTAGAAATCCTGCCTATTATAAACAGGCATAACCCAGTGTGAACTAAACACGTAAACGTTCTATAAAATCATGTGTAACCATGGCAACGGCATAACTGAGAGCTTTCTCTGTAATCTTTCCATGTTTATGTCCCCACAGAGAGGCATATATTAATGGCACTGTCCGTGCGTCTGATCGTCCGAATCTCAACCATTCCTCGGAAACTATTGAAGGGTATTTCGTCAAGCTTCAAACACTTGAACTGTGTATTGTATATGTGTACACGCAAATGCATGGGCGTGATTATATGTGTGTACACATACGTATATCAAGTATATCAGTCGACTTTACCATAGATTTCACCCAATTGTTTTAGATAAAGCGTTCTCTGTATTGTATATGTGTGCATGCATACGCATGTGTGAATATAAATATGCATATCAAGGATATATAACATGACAGCAAATGCATGGGCGTGTATATGTGTGTACAAATATGTATATCATACACAAGCAAGCGCGCATAATATGTATACAGCCAGTTGACCTTACCACAGATTTGTTTTACCTTTGTTTTATTAAATTGTTTTACATTAAGTATACTGTTTATGGCAAATGTGTACATGCATGTGCATGAGCGTGTATAAGCGTGTATAAATATGCATATCAAGTTGTACAGCATGACAGCATATGCAAGAGAATACGTATAGTATGTATAATGGAAATCAATCGACTTTACCTTAGTATATCGAAAACAAGCTTTAAAATAGATACTTGCATTGCTAATATAAAATAATTCTGAAATGCAGTCGAGATGCATTATCGATATGGCATGATCTAATGCAGCATGTGTAATGTCCTGGTATGTTATTGGTTTATACTGCATTATCGATATGGCATGGTTTAATGCAGCATGTGTAATGTCCTGGTATGTTATTGGTTTATACTGCATTATCGATATGGTATGGTTTAATGCAGAATGTGTAATATCCTGGTATGTTATTGGTTTATACCGCAGTATTGCATGGCACACGGTTCTAGTTAAACTTTTTATTCTACAACTATCTGTTGTAAAATTTAGATACTTCGTCCGCTGACGAATACTGACATCTAAATGTACATCGGTAAAAGTTACTGAATAAGTCGCGCTAATAACATTGTTAAATACAATATGTTTATTGTTAAATACAAACTGTTTTATATTGTATATGTATATATGTTATAGATAGGCGTGGTAATTTAGTAAGAAGCAGCACATACAACTGGTTTATTGTCATTAGAGTATAGGCTATATAGATTTTCAAAAAGCCCATATAACTATATGCTTTATATAGAATACGTTTCGAATTTTGAAAATGTAACTCACATGCATAATGATGCTATAAATACTTCTAAAACGGTTAACATATTTCTTTAATTCAAATGGATAAAACACTCTGACTTGCTAAACAAAATTCTATAGGTTCCCTTATCGGATGGCCTTAAAAGTATTACTTCTGGCGTTTTGTTTTTGTCAATTTTTGGTTCAGAATCTGAAGAAAACTTGAATTTCTACAGTCATTTTAATTATCAAGGTAAATGTTTAGCTACATAAAATACTAAATATTTTAACAATAATAGTCCAATGCGTTCCTTCCCTTTGCGAACATGTTTGAAATGTTCCCATTACTCTGTATGTTGTACTATTTAAAATCTACAGCTCTTTCAAAAGAGTTACTTCTTCTCTTCTTTTATCTTTCGATACTGTTGTGTGATTCTTCTCGTTGTGATCGTCATGGGCCCTGTGTTATGCACCTATAATCTGGTATAACCTAATGTATGTTGACATAGCTGCATACAGGGCACGAATAGGCATGTTCTACCCATCGAGTTTCAAAACTAAGGGTACTAAATATCTAAGCATATTTGAATTAATTACATGGATGGCTATTATACTTCTTCAATCAGGTGATGTTGAAAGTAATCCAGGTCCTCATTCTGATGTCTTCGAGCCCGATATTGTTGATGCTGCTAAAGACAACATATCACTGATTCACTACAATGTCCAAAGTTTTTACAACAAAAAAGACATACTTTATGCTGAACTATCGCACTTTGACGTCATAGTTTTCTCTGAAACGTGGTTGTCTTCAAACATATTAAATGACGATATATCGTTCGAAAATTATTGCACACCTTTTCGCCAAGACAGAGAAAACGATGCCCATGGTGGCCTACTTATCTATGTTAATGAAAACATACCCGCTAAACGTCGCAGAGATCTGGAGGTCCCTGGCGTCGAAAGTATCTGGTTGGAAATATCAGTAGGAAATAAGCCAAAACTATTAGGATCCTTTTATCGCCCTCCTAGTTCTTCTCCCGCTGTCTTGACAGCTATTGAAAATTCTATTTGTCTTGCGAAAGACACACCCATCGACGATATTATAGTCACGGGTGATTTTAACCTTGATGTTCTGAAACAAGTATCGGCCAACAAAATCTATGATATTTTATTACAAAACGACATGAGCCAATTAATAGCCGAACCTACACACTTTACGGAAAACTCGTCTTCCGTTTTAGATCTATTCCTTGTTACTAAACCTGAAAATGTATTGTTTAGTGGTGTTGGTGAATCATTCCTAGATCAAAATATTAGATTTCACTGCCCAATTTTTTGTATCTTGAATGAATTTAAACCTCCTCACACTGAATTTAAGCGTAAAGTATGGCTCTATAACCAAGGTGACTACGAACAAATTCGACAAATTGCGGAAAACACGAATTGGGAATCTCTTTTTGATCTAAATATTGACCAGTATGCAGATAACATAAGCAACCATATCATCAATATGGCCGAACAGACCATCCCACATAAAATTATTACTGTAAGGCCCAAGGATCCCCCATGGCTTCAGAATGACATTAGAAAATTAATAAGGAAGAGAAAGCGTATATTATCGAAGGCAAAACGAACAGGCACACCCGAAAATTGGACTAAATACAAATCAATTCGAAATGAAACAATAAACGTAATTCGTAAAGCAAAAAAACAATACTTTGAAAATATATCTAATAAACTTAAATCAAATACCTTATCAAGTTCTGACTGGTGGAAAACGCTTAAGTGCTTTATCAAGCCAAACGACAAATCCACTAATATACCGCCCCTCAAACATGATGGTATCTACTACAATGACAATATTAGCAAAGCTAACTTACTTAATGATTTTTTTGCAAACCAAACAGTTCTAAACGATGACGGAAAGATATTACCGCAACTTGTTATAGACCTTAACAAACCAAACCTCGATATAATTAATCTACAGCCATTAGAAGTTGAATCAATCTTACAAACCCTTCCACTGGGAAAAGCCGCAGGCCCAGACGAAATTAACAACAAAGTACTAAAAGAACTTTCCAAACAACTCGCAACTCCCTTGTGCAATCTTTTTAATCGCTCACTTCGACTCTGCAAAGTTCCAACTAGGTGGAAGGAAGCGTATGTTACCGCTGTCTTTAAGAAAAATGATCCTTCCGATGTTTCTAATTATCGGCCGATTTCGCTCCTATCAACGATAGATAAAATTTTGGAAAAACTTATCCACAAGCACGTTTTTAACTTTTTTCTAAGAAATCGTATCATAACTGCTTTGCAGTCAGGCTTTGTACCTAAAGATTCAACTGTTAACCAATTAGTAGATATATACCATACTTTTTGTCAGGCTCTAGACGAAGGTAAAGAAATTCGTGCTGTTTTTTGTGATATAAGTAAGGCCTTTGATAGAGTTTGGCACAAGGGTCTACAATACAAATTACAATCTGTTGGCATAGATGGCCCACTTCTTTTGTGGTTTAAAGATTATCTTGAAAATCGAAAACAACGTGTTATTCTCCCTGGTGCTATGTCTGATTGGAAACACATCAACTGTGGTGTCCCACAAGGTTCTATTCTAGGTCCATTACTATTCGTGGTATATATTAACGATATAGTTGACACCATTAACTCTACAATTAAGCTGTTTGCTGACGACACTAGTGTTTTTATAATAGTCGATAACTCACAGCGAGCCGCTGACATAATAAACGCTGATTTGGTGAAAATACATTCTTGGGCTGAATCATGGTTAGTTACGTTCAACCCAAATAAAACGGAATCACTAATAATATCTCGCAAACATATTAAACCGTTACATCCTTCGTTATCTATGAATAATACCATTATTCAAGAAGTAGAAACTCATAAACATCTCGGACATATATTTTCAAATGATTGTAGTTGGCATGTATACCTGCAATACGTCAAAGAACAAGCATGGAAACGCATTAATATTATGAGAAGACTCAAATTTGTTCTAGACCGTAAATCCCTAGAATCCATTTATACTACATTCATTCGACCAATTTTGGAATATGCTGACGTAGTTTGGGATAATTGCACACAATATGAAATAAATGACTTAGAAAAAATACAAATAGAAGCAGCTAGGATAGTAACTGGTGCAACTAAATTAGTATCAATATCCCTATTAAATGATGAAACAGGGTGGGAAAGTCTGCAATCACGTCGTTACAAGCATAAACTGACATTATTCTTTAAAATGGTAAACTTAATTACACCCCCATACTTAAATGAACTAGTACCCGACAATGTAGCCGAATCCACACCATATGAACTCCGAAACGCCGATAATATAAGAACAATTCCATGTAAATCACAACTATTTGCTAAATCTTTTTTACCATCCACAATAAAAAAATGGAATGAACTACCAGTAAATACAAGGAATGCCCATACCGTCGATGCTTTTAAAAGGCAACTTAATATCTCCAATATACATATACCCCACCACTTCTACTATGGGGAGCGCAAGGCACATATATACCATACACGCCTTCGGCTGAAATGTAGCTCTCTAAACCAGCATTTATACGCCAAAAATATAATAGAAAGTCCATTGTGTAATTGTGGGTCAACAGAAGACACGAAACATTTCTTACTGTGCTGCAGACAATTTACAGAACAACGACGCATTTTAAATAATACCCTAAGGACATTGGGCATATTTAATGTAAACACTACCCAACTTTTAGAGGGCATCCCCCACACACCTAATGAAACAAATATTTCAATTTTCAAAGCTGTACAGAAATATATTATCAGCACAAAACGATTCGAAATAAACTAACCTCGAATAAATAATGCCTATTTGGGCGACCAAAACGAGAAAAACACACAACAAACACTCTTCTCCAACTCTATCTACCTTTTTCTTTATTCATCCATTCTTTTTATTATCTGAAATTCCTTAACTAAAAACTATTTTAATATTTCAATTGGTTCATGATTGTATAGACTTCTGAATATCTTCGTTTCATAACATTATGTAATTATGGAAACGGATTGATATAAGCTAAAAGCTTTTTTCCGAATCCACGTTTTCAAATTGTGTTAAATTTATTATAATATTGTGTAACCATAATAATTGTATACAATTGAGAATAAAAATATTGTTTAAACTAAACACTTGTTCAAAACATTGAGAACGTGTGTCTTGCGCAAGAATCATGACCGTTTCTCAAAGGTCAAGGTCAAATGTGGAGGTAAATAAATCTTGAAAAAAATAATGTCCCAGCAATTACTTGGAAACTGCTGAAGGGAGTTAGGTCAAACTTCACACTAATGTTTATCACAATGAGAAGGTATGTCGCGTGCAAAAATCGTGTCTGTGCCTCAAAGATCAATGTCACAGTTGGAAGTCAAAGGTAAACAAATCATAAAAAAATCATGTCTCAGCCATAACTTGCCAACCTTCTAGTACTGGAGTTAAGGCATTTTATTTTTGGTTCTTTTGTGTGAAAATATCACGTGAGTCTATGTCCTTCAACAGCTTTCAACCAAATGTTTGCAGTGAGGGCATCAGACACAACCATGGACACATTTCTTGTTTTTGTTATATTTCTTCTTTTTTGAACTTTTTGATGATAGTGTGTTTTTGTATGGGAAATATTTCACTCGAACACGTAGTTTAGTTAAAAATCTCGTGCTTGGAACTCGTGTTCACGTGACATATTGTTCATACCTTAGTACCTCATGTTGATCATTCTCTATGTATTTACTGGCTTAAGGGATAACAAGTGAATATCATCAACAGGAACTCTGAACACAATAAGTGATTCAAACGGAAGGTATCTGTTACTTTTTACATTTGCATAACCGATGATGCTGATGTGTTCATTGTGGAGTAAGACAATGTGGAATAAAACAATGTTGAATAAGACAATGTCTTATGAAAGAAAAAATACAAGCTTTTCAGCAAATAAGCACTATATTTTATTTTTTAAATGTTCATTTTAACTTCAACAACATAAAAAGTTGGTATACCTTAAATTATTACGAGTATACCTTTAAAGGGAGTACATCAGGCTTTGAGGCCTAATTTATTAAACACATAAAACAGTATGAAATTACTAATTTAAAATGTGAATTAGTTAATAGATATAGAAGGAACATTAACTGTTTCCTATAATACGGCACAATATTTACTAATTATAATTTACAAGTCCTAGCAGTCTATAGAGAAATTCCCCAAGTAATAAATAGCTGTCACGCGGAGCAAATCGGAACCCGCTTTGCAATATATTGCGATTTATTTTACCGCCAACTTTAAAATAGCTATCTCTGGCGCGTCACTTTAGTTTGGAAAAACTTAAAGAGTGTCTTTTATTTATATGTTTCAACGTAACTTCTTTTGGTGTTTTATGGCTCATTTAGTTTAGTTTTATCAACAAAATACATACATAATGTATTTGAACAATTCTAAAAATAACAGCAACCTGATGTATTTACGTTAGTGTTGCAATATTAGCCAATGCTGAATGTGGTGCTCTTAATCTGCACAAAAATTATGCGGCTTACATGGCAATATACAATACTAGTGAACAAGGTATTAGCTTAATATATTTGCTGGCAAAACGGACTTTTACAATGGTACAATATTTTAAATATAATTGTTATACCTGTGATTAGTTTTGTTAACTTAAAGGTTGTTTATATATACGATTGCAAAATGTTGTCAACAACTAATATCACATTTTAGATTGTAATCATGATCAAAAGTTTTACATCTGCTAGTCCCTTCACCCACCCACACAATTCAACCTCCCACCCACTCACCCACTCACTCACTCACTCACTCACTCACTCACTCACTCACTCACTCACTCACTCAGTCACTCACAGAGATTATATAATATACTAGTATGGCGGTGTAAGAACAAACAATGCATAACAAAAACGAAAAACATAGAGCATGAAAATATGAACATACATAATGTTTTTAACACTGTGAGTAATGATACACATGAACTTACTACAAATACTTATAACTTTTAAAATATATGAAAAATGAATTGGTGTAGTATGACCTAAAGCTAGATTCTGCGTAGGGTAAAAGTGAAAGTGGACATACTTTTTTTCTAACACAATGATTTGAAAGTGTGAGAAATGTTGAATTATGAAGTATTTTCATTTTCTTATAACTTTTTTCATGATTATATATAAATATATCCATGAACTGTCTTATAAACATTTCTCTCTTTAGAACCTTTATTCACCAAAAGAAATAAGAACGAAGCTAAAATAGAAAAATGTTCTAGAGTGGAACGTGGTCATACTGTAATACGCGATTGTCTAACTCTAAGAAGTTGCCACTCTTGCAGGTTTGTCTGCTAGTATGTCAATGCTTTGCATCTTATGCAAACATATATTGAGTTACACTGTCAAAAAAAGGAATACCAGATCCAAGCATGACATTATACATCTCTTTGCCATGAACTGGTTAAATTGACCACTATCTAAGATCAAATATAAATCATAAAAATATGTTTGTCTTGACAACCAAAAGGCTTCGCATGTTGTTCTTGAATGGTCGACTATGTCGTTTACTTTAAAGTGGTACAATAACATTCGCTTTTAACGGATTGGCTAAAATGAAACCGCAGTTTAAGTACATACAACAAAAAACGAATGTATGAACTGGAAATATCCCACAGTACTGCTGAATTAAAGAAAATAACCCGCAAACCGTTCATCAAAACTCGTTCAGGTGTTTAGGTCATGTAATAACGTATATGTACCAATTAAAAGTATAGGTTTATTCACAGGTTCTTAAAATACCCGTGATTAGAGATGTGTAAAATTAACTCTTCACTCAGTCTCACATCCCATGATTCAACATGGTGATTCATAATATTATTTAAAACAATTCTCTTCCATTTATATTTTGATTGAATACTAGTATTGGATTTTGTTTTCGACGAAAAATGAAAATATATATATTTTACGAGTGCACAGAAATATATTAATTTTAAAGATAAAAAACAAATATTGGTTTTGGAAAAATACAACTTCCTGCCTAACACGCTTAAAACATTTTTTACCAAATGTGAACAAATTATGATGTCAGAAAAATAAATGTTTTATTAGCAACACAGATTATTACGTTTAGTGTATCCTGTACGAAATTCGACGCTTGGAAACAAGGCGTAATTTTTTTAAAAGTCCAGGCGTCAAATAATCAGTCAACATTAAATTAAATAGAAAAAAACAGGCGTCACCTAGACGGAAACAAGACGTCAAGTAGCAGGAATTTGAGGAGTAATATGCAAATGAGTTACGCCTGGAATAATCGACGGGAGTTGTTTAGGCAGACGTAAAACACAAAAATGAAGGTCGTCACTAAAAGACGGGTGTCATTTGGGAAAAATGACAGGCGTCATCCAGGAAAATGACGGCCGTCAATTAGACGGAAACAAGACGGAAATTAGCAGGAATTTGAGGCGTAATATGCAAATGAGGTACGCCTGGAATAATTTACGGGCGTCATTTAGGCAGACGTAAAACAAAAATGACGGCCGTCGCTTAGTAAAATGACGGGCGGAAATTGGCAGGATTTTATGGCGTAATATGCAAATGAGTTACTTTCGATCATGAACTTTGTGTACTACCAACAATTTATTAATAAATAAATAAAGCCACATCAATTAGGTAACTAAATCACATATGAAACAATACACATTTCATGTTATCCAGTCAGGTTCTAATATGACAATTCTAAAATACCATTATCTTGTAGTTTGGTGCTTATAAAGTTGCATAGCCTATATGTTCGTTCTGAAACCGCGGAGTGGCTTAGTAATAAGTAGAGTGACTGCCTAGCATGCAGGAGGTCATGTGTTCAAACCCCATGTTCAAATATACATCTAAATGTCGACCTATTCCTCCACTGGATCACTTACCACCTCAGTAACTGGAAGGTGAGCAGCATCTAACAATTTACTGGATGAGCACATGTCTCTGCAACCAGTTGACTTGTTCTGGTATCTCCCTAGTCCAAAATACCACAAGATGCTGGCAACATGAGCAAAGCAGCCAACCACCCTTGCACCAACCTTGCATGTACAGTACCAACCTCTTATTTTTTCTCCTGTACTTGATGGTGAAAAATCGATCCAAGCATTGTGTAGGTGCGAGTTGGTGTGTCGCGACTGAATCTTTACCTTTAGGAGAGTTGGATGCTCTGTGCATATTCCTAAGCTATATTCACTACCTTCAGATAAATGTTCCTTTGTATAGTGAGGCGCCTGCTTCAACTGGTAAACTCCAAGAGTAATTTCCCTTAGTTCGTCCATTTCAAGACGAGAAAATGTTTCCAAGATGTCAGAGGCATCGGCCACTGATCTGTATATTGATCGCTTCGATATCAAATTGTTCTCTTCTAAGAACTCTTTCGTGTAATTTCTACCAACCGACTTTTCCAGCATCTTCTTCGCTGTATGTTCTGCAGCATTGTTTGGTGTAGAAAGAGAAGGACGAAATCTGTTGGTGATCGCACTAATAATCCGTACAAAGTCACCTATGCAAGGAATAAGACTGTTTGGCATTACCTTATCTAACAATCTCCATTGCTTCAATCGGCCGTTTGCGCTCTCAACTACCCACCTTACTTTTGTAACCAATCGCGATGTATTGGCTTCTTCAACACTATGCTGCTTTTGACCCTTTGGTAGGAATGATGGCATGTGTACGTGAATTCCCCTTTCTTCCATAAATGGGATGGCATCTCTAAATCCCCTATCTACAATGAATATATCGTTCGGTCTTAGCCAGTTGTTAATGTCTTCACTGTTTGTAGACAATGAATGGAGTGTGATTTGGGCATCGTTGTTTTTTCCATTAGCATAGTATGGACCAAAGACCGTCAGTACATAGCCGTCAGATCCAACTACCAACATTGGCTTAACTAGTGGTCTGTTTTTATGCAGGCTATAGGATTTTCGCTGGAATAGGTAGTCCATACTCTTCTGAATGTAAATATAAGTTCCGTCCAAAATCAGTACTGCTTCATCTGCATCTTCGCTTGATCTGAAGAGGGTTTTTGCAGCAGATGTTGTATGGTTGGCACACAAGTCATCGTGGCTTATATGGTGCATGCCTAGATGTTTTGGTACAAAGTCGGTCATTAGAGATTCTCGTGCAGAATGAATTGCCCTCTGGACCTGACTCTTTTTCATGCCAAACATGACTCCAAGCAATTTGTTTGACAGTCCTGTTCTCATTTTGGTCATAAATATGGCAACTGTTGTTCGTACAGAACGTACACTTGTGTTTCTCATATTCAGCAGATAATCACAAAGCTCGGAGAATTCATCCCTATGTAATCCTGTAAGTTGATAATAACCGTCATCGGATATCAGGGATGGAATATCAAAATTAAGCTTGCTAGCGCATTTCATCATTGTCCTTACGTTGTGTAATAGTCTTGTGATATCTGTTCTTGAAAACACGTCACTACTTTTGGAAGATGACAATACAGATATAGCATCAGCTGTCAGATATGCATTATCAATGTGTTTCTTACAACATCGGTTCTTTTCATCAATATAGATGCCAGTTTCAATAAACGCCTGTGTCCTTGCTTTTGAGGGAAATACAATTAATGTATTTCTTTTGCTTGCTCTGTTTTTACATACAGCACATACCTTGTGTGTTCTTGGTGTTGTCTTGATGTTTAAAGTTACTGATTTTTGACTTTTAAACGTCTGTCTTGTATCAACTCCTACATTACCGACATCTGGCTGACTATCATGTTGAGAACTTGATGCAGGACTTTGAATAGTTTTTTTCTTGCGATGGAACTTGGCATGACAACCGTTGCATATAACTTCATTTTCTGAAACAGTACCTTTCAAGATTGTCGTCACATATCGTTTGAGCTCCTCTCCAAAAACTCGTCTCCTGCTGCGATACGGAGGTCTTTTGGAACAGAGGCAACATTTTACTTCTTTTCTTTTCTTAGTGTCCATGGTTGCTTGAACTCTATTTACCCTGAAAATTATGTAAATGTTGGTGAGTATTGTAACTGACCTTAACAAGTGTGTAACTGTCATATATGGAATGTGCTCCAACTTGAACAACTTCCTACCAAGTTTCATGAAAATCAGGTGAAAAACAGGAGTATAGCGAACAAACTTTAGATTTAAAAAAAAGCAGGTCCCGTAACGATACCAACAATCATTCAACCAAAACGTCCTGGCAATAAGCTCTACTAAACATCACACTGATACTTCCTATACATTTTCATGAAAATCGAAGGGAAATAAAAGGAGTAGAGTGGACAAGCTTTAGATTCGAAAAAACGGCATAAGGACATCATGTTCAGTATAATATAGTTATACTCTTGTTTCACACACAAAACACATTATGTCATTATAAGAATATTCTTAAAGTAGCCATCCCACCAACAACATCCACATTTTACAACATAAAGGTACTTTTGAAACCCGAGAATCCAGGCTTTATCGACACAATATCAAATGGAGCGTTAACCCCAAAACTGGAACGTTGAATTAATAGCTTCCAACTCGTAATTTATTTAAGACATATGCAATTACGAGCATTTTAAGAACCCATGAAAGATCCTATACTGTTAATTGGCTTTTAATTGGTTTAATAGAATACTGAGAGAAAATGGACCAACCTTGTGAATGAATATCCCCATCTCTATTAAAAAATACCATATGCATCGTTCTAACCCATACTTTCTTGTGTAGTTGTCGTGGTTGTCTTCCGATGAACTAGCACCACATCTAAAATATACACACACACATTTGTTTTAATGACAAACGTATAATGTACTTACTCTAGTGTAACTTAAATAACTCTAGTCTAACAATACAGTATCGTATTTATCTTGAAATCGTATTATGATGTTATTAATTAAGTGTTTTCATATTGGCCGAGTTATTGGTCCAAGGACTGTCATATTGGCCCAAGGCCGAAGGCCCGAAGCAAAGGCCGAAGGCACGCTTCGCGCCAATATGACAGTCCGAGGACCAATAACTGGGCCAATATGAAAACACTTAATTAATGACATTTTTATTAATTAACTATTTAATATAACTCTCTTTATTCCTATGTTTTAAATATCAATTACAGGTAAGAAAAAACAAGAGATATATGTTCAATATAACATTTAATAACAAATATCTGATTCAAAAAAATCTTCCACTGTTAACGCTTGATGTCCCACACAAGATAATAGCTATATTTCAGCGAAGTCGATGTAACCGAATTTACAAAAATAATCAAACCTTAATTATTTTGATTGTCTACATTATATAGGCGAACTAGTTTATCATCGAAAAGCTGCGACGTTGTGTTTTTTCTTAAAAATGGCGTCCTTAAAGAAAACAAAGCCTTGGTCGTATTGGCCGTGTTGGTTTATCTAATCAGATTGCTTGAATTTCATATTGGCCGAGTTTTTTCATACAGGCCGAGTTTCTCTCCATATTAGCCTTTTTTTAACCTTATGATGCGTGCAGTTTCCTGCAAACCACGGCAGATATTATGTAGTTAATTAATAATAAAATTACGTATTAGCTTATTATAATTAACAAGAGCATCAAGAATTGCAGGGCAATCCATAGTCCCCCACCGGCCCAGACAAACATTTTCCAGACATTTTCTACGAAGGAGATCAAAGATCAAGATCAAGGTCACAATGACCTTATTTTGGTACGCGACACACCGCTATCCCAAGATGTATCCACATCCTAAGTTTGGTATCTCTAAGTGTTATAGTATTGAACATACGGTCCGGACAAGCATTTTCTATTACAGAGGTCACAGGTCAAGGTCAACATCACAGTGACCTTATTTTGGTACGCGACACATCGCTATTCCAAGATGTATTCACATACCAAGTTTGGTATCTCTAAGTGTTTTAGTATTGAAAATACGGTCCGGGCAAGCATTTTCTATGACAAGAGGTCACAGGTCAAGGTCAATATCACAGTGACCTTATTTTGGTATGCGACACACCGCTATCCCAAGATGTATCCACATCTTAAGCTTGGTATCTCTAAGTGTTATAGTATTGAAAATACGGTCCGGACAAGCATTTTCTATGACAGATGTCACAGGTCAAGGTCACAGTGACCTTATTTTAGTACTATCCCAAGATGTATCCACATACCGAGTTTGGTATCTCAAAGTTTTATAGTATTGAAAATATGGCCCGGACAAGCATTTCGGAAGGACGGACGGACGGATAGACGGACAGGGTGCAAACCTATAGTCCCCCACCCCCACCCTCGCGAGACTGGATTTGTTTCAAATGTTCCCATATGTTGCTTTTTGTTTTTCAGATTGTTTTTCGTAAGTGTAGTAGAATGTGCATAGTGTTAATGGTGCATTATCACGGGTTTTATATGGCTGATTTGTGCCATGTCGTGTTGGCGACTTTTGGTGGGGTGGCCAAACTTTTTGAAAAAGATAACTGACAATGAAAAAAAGTATGTTTCAATCATTGGGGGAGTGGGAGGGGTGGGGAGGGGGAAGGGCCAAACTTGTTCACAAAATCTTATACAAGCAAAAACAAAAAAAATAAAAAAACGTTATCCACGTTTTTCTTCAAATTATAGGGGGTGGGGGTGGGGGGTGAGAGGGGAGCAAGTGGGGAAGTGGGGGAAAAGCATACTCTGGCACCGCCCACTCTGAACATAGGTCGGTGGCGGGCTCATATGCCTGTGATAAATCTGTCGTGTTGGCGCCCTCTAAATGTTGAGTTGTCACGTAAAATATTTTGTGTTGTCGTGTCTGCACCCCGTCAACGCGACAACGTGACAACTCGACAAATAAGGTATTAATTTTGTCGTGTTTGCCACAAATCAGCCACTATAGTTTTCGCCATGGACAGAGTTAAAATAACCAGTACAATTTATAGTTTAAAAACAATATCAACCTTGTAAACTTCTTTTCTCCAATTACTGCGACAGTCCTTTACATCTTACAAGATCTGTGATATTTCAAATGAAACCTGAAAGTAAAATAATACAGATTAGTAATAATAAAATGTTCCATGTACTGTATTGTAATAAAATATTAAAAAAACAAAAGATTTTTTTTTAATTACATGTAGTAGATCTAGTCGTAGCTGAAAAAAAATGGAGTATTAAAAAAAAAAAAAGGAAAGGTTCTCAGGGGAATTGAACCTCACCTTTCCAGTCAGTAACACTGCGCCTCAGCCTAGTGCGCCACGAAGACGGCCGTAACTTTGTGATGCCAATACACATATATAAAGTTAAACCAGTGTAATACACACACTTGCGTCAACCTTGTTTTTGCAGTTTGGATTTCTTTTAAAAGTGTTGTGCAAGATTTTTATCATTTGTCTTGTTTTTCTTTAATAATGGTTTACCTGTATCCATGTTTATGCAAGTAAAATAAAGCGTCGTCTGATTTTACACCAGACACTGAGACAGAGTGAGACGGTCCGAATTTGCATATGTCAGACATAACAAATACATGTTTCTATAATAAATACCGTTTGAACGCTTGTGAAACTTTGCATTCGTGATAATAATATTTAGGATTGTATGTTACAACTCACCTTTCATCGGAATAATCGTGTTCCTGGTAAAAAACAGCAAATTTGCAACACTTGTCGTTCGTATCCAGGTAGTTGTTTTCATGTGCGACGGTACTTTTCGCACCTCTTTTTGGAAGAGCTGCATGTGGGAACGGAGTCCAAAATGACATATTTGGACGACTAAATATGGATTTTAAACCATAAGCGCAGGCACGAGCACATTTGATATTTTAACTGGTTATTTTAATACATAAAATACATCGTTCATTAAAAAATTGAGTGTGCTCGTAACTGCGCTGACATATTTTGAGACACCAAAACACAAAGGAAAATGGGGAAAAGTGGAAAACATCTGATTTTACTCATTTTCGTGAGCAGATATATATATTAATGTGATACATATGGGTACATAGACAAGTATTTCTAAACGGCTCAAACATTCAGCTTTTGATAGATATATACATTGATAGGGTTTGTTCAACTTGATATTTTCCTCAAATGGGGGCCAAAATTGGCCTTTAGCATACCTGGTCGCAATATTCACAAAGAAATACTGACGTAACGCCCCGGATTTTGAAATACTCCATATAAATATACAAATCGAACAGGAAAAGCAGCATTCCAGGACGACAGTCAACCACAAACACAAACAGAAAAAAAGAACAAATTTAAAGATGAATAAAAGGCCAAATAAGACATCACAAACACGAAAAGGTTGACAATAGGGCTACCACCTTGGAACGGTTAGTGGCAAAAAAGGTCGCTGTGGGGTTTATGAGGATGAATCAAATCTCACTCACCCTACTTCAACCCAATGTGTAAATAAAGAAATCCGCGCCATGAACTATTCTCTAACCAAACAAGGCAGCATTGATAGACAATATAAGTAAAACACAAAGATCAGTAAAATACAAAGATGCTCTTGTATATACATGTATAAATACAAAAGACTATAACCTAGAAAGCCACAAAGAAGTTACGCAAGATGGCTGTCCCTGTAAACACAACTAGCGTTATATATCACAGTGTGTATATCTGAATACGTGCACGATCACAATTGTTACTTTTTAGTGGATACGGTTTAATAATTTATGTTAAAGTTGTAACATTTTAATGAAACATATCATTTCAATGTGATATTATTTCGACACAATGCACATTGCGATTCAACTGATGTTGTACGAACAAGTGTTTGAAGCTGTTATAACAAACTCTTATTCCAATTTGACTCAATAATTGAACGGTTGTAGCTTTTGTAAGTCGTATCACAGTATTTGAGAAAATACATTGGGTTTCTCTTTTGTTAGGGAATAATACTTGATCAGATATTGATGATGTATCTTCAAATTCGTTCATAAAAAAGAAGACTAAGATTACGAATCCACGATCATTCATGTGATTGAAAAATCACACCAGACACCATGGTTGAAGTTCTGCCGACTTCCTGGATGCAAAGCTGATCCCTATGTTGAGATCCCTATGTGTCATGGTTCCTAGATAATTGTGACGACCTTCTACTCTCATGAGATCAAGCAAGGGCATGTATCGAATTGTTTTCATCAAGTGTATATATTCGAATACTGAATGACTGCAAACGAAGATTAATGATTAACAAATTAGATGTTACCATCTCAAGTATGAGTGATTTAATCGTTTGTAAAGTGCTGACACATGTATTGAATGGTTAGGGGGAGTGGGGTGTGTATAGGTGGTGGGGGAGTGGGGGTAGGGGTGGGGTGGGGGATGGGGTGGTTGGTAACTTAAAACACAATAAAAGTAGATATAAAATCAAACACGAAAAGTAGCATTCAAGGACGACAGTCAAACAGATAAGCCTTATACTAAATATTGTCTTAAATAGCATACTAGTCTTTAGTAAATAAGTTAAAAGTCGTCTACATTTCGTTAGTGAGTCACTTATACTAGTTATGTACTAGAGCATCGCGTCTTACATCTTAAGTGATATATGGTTGTTGTCTGTGAATGCTGCTCGTCCTGTTCATCGTGTGTCTAATTTTACATGTTGTATAACATTATAATACAGTAAACAAAACACAATGTATGAGCAAATGAATACTGTAATGCGCTTATATTAAACGAATACACATTGAATATAGGGTGCTACACAGTTTAACATACTGCCAAGTAACCTTAGAAGGCATACTTCACAGGAATTAACAAGTCAAGCGTTCGCGAAATACATCTCATGCAATATCAAAATTGTGCCAACAATAACGAATAAACGACATTGTTGCATCTGGGTTTTAACAATTAACATTCCGAACACTAGTAATGCTATGTTTTACAGTCTGATAAACGCAAGTGATGACATCGATATAGACATTTACTATTTTAACAACAGCAGGGACCAGGAATATTTGCTTGTGCAATTGACTCTCATACAAATCATTGCAGTTAAACCTAAGTACCACTTGTGTTTAGAGACGACACTTGTGGTAAATATGTTTAGATGTTTGGCATATCTAGGACAATACATAGTGCAGAGTGAATGTAATAAACATATTGCGCCATCAATAATTAATAAGTATGCACGGTCCAACAAACACTTTACATTTCTGGAAGATCGAGTTTGTCCAATGTTTTGTTTATGAGGTACTTGTTGATCTTCACTTTACAAAGTTATATTAGCCGGGAAATATTTTGCGAAATTTGAAATGTATCTATGATCTTTCCTGTCGTGCCCTTAATGGTTTATTCTCTTGTTGCTCTGGCTTCTGCCAAGTCATTGAGTACCTTCATTGTGGCTTTCTAGGCTATTGTTTTTTTTGTATCATATTTACACGAGCATATTTGTGTTTTACTTATATTGCCTATTGATGCTGCCTTGTTGGTAGAGATTAGATCATGGCGGGGATTTCTTTATTTACACTGTCCTGTTTTAATGGGATGACAGTAGGGTAAGTGTAAGGTTTGGTGCACCCTAGAACCGGTTTAAAACCCCAGTGGCCTTTGTTGCCACATACCGTTCCAAGGCGGTAGCCCTATTGTCAACCCTTTTGTGTTTGTGATGTCGTTTGCATTTTTTATTGTTTTTGCCTTCTCGTTTGTCTGTTTGCGTGTTTGTTTTTGTATTTTGGTTGACTGTGGTCCTTGAATGCTGCTTTCCCTGTCCGATATTTATGTCTTTCTTTGGATATACAGTAATTGTTAATAAGCACTCAGTCTGCTGTATATACTGAAAAGAAAAAGAAACACGACACTGGAATTTCCGCTATATATTGCATGTACAATATGCTGCTGTTAATCGAATGGTACATGGCTACCTATGATCTTTCCGTTCGGAAAAAAGACTAAACCAACACGTAAAACAGTAAATAGTATTCATTTAAATTTTCATTATTGACAGAGTACGCATTTGGCTAAAGCATGTGAGCAAACTTAGGATACGCTATTTTGCAAACTGTTTACGTTAACTACAGTACTGAACTGGCTCAATTTCAAAGAGGAACTTCAACAATTATGAATTTCTTGTTACAAAGTGTAGTGTGATTAAAACGTCTACAACATCACAATTGTGTCCTTTCTCTAACTAACTACAACTTGTTTTGTTTACAAAACATCTTGGGATTTCCTTGGAATATATATGGAATTTAATGTGATGTATATACACTTCTCCACTTTTATAATCGGTCACTTTTCAAAGAATTATATATTTTTTAATAATTCATATTAAACTGGAAATCACCCAAACAATACCAATATTTTATTGAGTTTATCGACAAGGTTTTAGTCCAATCAAGGAAGATTCAAATGAAAATATTAACTGGCGTCGTTTAACAAATATATCGCTAGCGTTTGATAACACTTACTCTGCCTTGATTGGACTGAAACCTTGTTGATAAACTTAATAAAATATTGGTATTGTTTGGGTGATTTCTAGTTTTTAGTATTCATGTTATTTTCAAAAAAACTGGGTGACCGACTATAAAAGTTGAGTAGTCTACAATATATAGCGGAAAGTCCCGTGTCGCGTTTCTTTTTTCTTTCAGTAAACATAATTATCACACAAGTAGCGCAGATCCTTTACGTTTTATTACCGGCAAATTGCTAATATGCTCAGTTGCAAAAGATAGTGTACACTTTGAAAATTTTACTTTACACTCCTATCCTTTTTATCAACCGACAGTCCCTTAGTGATTCAACCTATTGAAAAAACAAATGATACCATGATATTGGCAATGGTATAATAAAAACGTTGGTATCAAACATTGCATATTCATCTTGGAATTTGTCAATGAATTCTAAAATGTTTTATATAATTAAATCTGAAAGAAATCACTTAAAACAAAGTTACAGCTACTAACTTCATCAATGTGTTGTGTTCTTACATTGTCTTGTCGTAAAAGTATTGCAATTAAACTAAACATATCCCCAACCCCTTACCCGGCAGGATATCTTTCAACAAGATATTGAGGTAAATATACAGTGTTTATAATGACAAAAGGACCTCGTTACATCTAATATTATTCGAAATATCTCTAAGAAACCTCAACTGTGATATACTACATGTACGCAGCTGGTATAATCAATTATTTAGCAGTTGTGGCTTTATTAATGATTTGTAAAGGTTCAAGCAATTTCATTCAAGCAAGGTAGCCGTAACTAATACAGTACGGCTTTTGAACGATGAATATTTTGAATTATCTCAAGTTGGGTGCTGGCGTGCACGTTTTCATTTAAATGGTTTGCAACGTTAGAAGCTGTTAATCTTAATCAAATGCAAAATCAGACGCAACAAATCGTTTCAATTCAAAAGGTTGGTAGTAAATAGAAAAACTTACAAAAAATATATGTACCGTTTGATACAATCTGTTGCCAAGTGTTTGGGCAAAGTTTAGATGTCTAAAACTTCTGAACGCAATAAGTTTGTATATAAACATGATAAATGACAGCATGCCAAGCATTCGTAGTACTCTCAAACATTTAGTTTTATGTATATGAATTAAATTGGTAATGGATTAAAGGCACTAACCCGCCAAATAACGGCACACTTATACTGCAGAACCTTTATCAAAACTCCTTCTAGGTGTTCAGGTCATATAATATTGTATATGTGCCAATTAACAAGATTAAAAATATAAGTTTATTCATGGCTCCTTAAGATACACATGTCTGATGCAGCTGTTTTGAGCTTTGGCCAGGCTAGTTAAAGCCGTTTATAGTGTGTCTATAGACAACGTTGCCGTATTACCCTGAGACAGAAGATTCGAACCTGAGATACGAGGGTTTGTGCGCTTTTGATTCAGCTACCGGGACACCTTATAGTTACTGTCGTGTCTACGTAGACACACAGAGACCTATATCGAATTTGCCTTATCAAGCTAAGACAAATAGACGCACCATTGGCAACTTCGATGTTCAATTTTGTTTCGATTTAACTGAATTAAATACAACTCCGATACAACATTCCGGTCTTTGTTCTATAGTTTTCAATAATGTCATGTAAAAAATAACCGAAGCAGCATAATGAATTGCGCTTCAATATAGGTACATCCTTGATACCACGTTCAGTATAACATGTATGAACAGAGGAAACAATCGAGGCGATGCATGTGATTTACTCGTGTGATCTGTCTAGTATTCTAACTAGATCAGCGCAGTCTTTCATATACACAAAGAAGAGAGATTACTGTATGTTATTCTACGTTAAAATACGGCTGTTCCATTAATTCCCCGCGTATATTGCATCCGTTGGAAGCGCCACGGTACATGACGCCACTAAGACAAACTAAACAGTAATTTTAATGAAATGTTAATTACACAAACTTGTCATGCTCCCATATCGTGCACCCCCACGATATAAACCCATCATATGCATCAGTCCACATAACATTAATAAGCATCTTGAACACGCTGAGAACATTTGGCGTCATACAGCGCAAGCTATATGACGTAAGCAATGACTTAATTGTTTGTCACGTGACTACAGTGTATTTAAACATACTGTACCGCGTAGAACTTTGAATACGGGACGGCAAAATTGAACAGCCTGTAAACATAGCAGCCTGATTACCTTTGACCTCCGAGATAATATATAGTGCCCCCACAATAGCATAGACAATGGGGTTATTGTTGTATTAAAATCGAAATAATAAATGGGTACCTGTATTTGATCGGTGGATACAATACATGTATTTTATCTGTGAATAAAATACAGTAGGTCGTTCGGATGCGAGTAATTAAATCATTACTAACGCACTCGTGATTTACGCATCTGAACTCCTAACTGTATTTCATTCACCGATAAAATACTTGTACGTATTTATTATTTCTTAAGTAATGACCTCAGTAAATAAAGATAAAAAACAACAACAAGAAATTGCACGTTGTATTACATTACGTTGCTTAGGAGTTTGTTTGAAGAGGAATATGTTAAAGTCAGATGTTGTATACAGGCTATTATCAGGACTGCTATAATAATATCATGGCCTTGTATGATGTATACTCACACGATGTGTATCATGCCTTTAGGCATGAACGGAAACGGTGTTTAATACAGTCTAAACACGTTAAAACTGTGTTTAAATCTAGCAGGCCTGTTCAATTATACTGCTTAACTATTATAGGTAAATAATCGTTGATAAAACTGTGGTCAGTTTAAAAGAAAAGGGAATTGTCAAGAATCTGCCTGATATTGTTTATGAGTTGTTTGGTATGATTACACATATATAAGCGATGCTGTTAGTGCAAAAAAGGTCCATAAAACAACTCAAGGAATGATTTGGATTGAAAATGCATAGCTATTGAGTTTCGCTCTATAGCAATTATACTAGTAATAATAATAATAATAGCCTATATTATTTACTAGTCAAATGTTTACAAACATTGACCGAGTGTTCCATTTTAGTGTACAATATGTGTAAGCCAACAGATGATTTTGTTGTAAATAAAGTCCGTATTCATAAATCTGCCTAGCAATTCTTAAGTCAAATTTTATCAATTTTTTAAACACCTTTTCTATCGATTGAAGACGTTTACTTAATATTTTCAATAAGTTTATGGGTAAATAAAACCTACATCTAAATATATATCTTAAAATATATTATTTGTAATGTCCCTGAGAGGATAAAAAGTAGATTTAAAAGTATGCAAAACTCTTAACTTTTGATTTTCGTGGGTTCGATCCTCGCCGCGGCCACGTTATTTCTCCTTGAGCAAGATAATTAATCCACATTGCTTAGTACTGGTTCTACCCAGGAAGCCATCGAGAGTGATTAATATAAGTTGCAAGAACTTGTTTCGCAATCGATGTAAAATAAATATGTTTAAACTAAACTTTTGACTTAAGTAATATTTCCCACTTAAGTTGCTTGATGAATACGGGCCCAGACGTCTTCTTCATTTGGTTACATATACATGTGTATAACCTAGATTAAACTATTCCTTATTGACGTTTAAGTTGCTTATTCAGTTCGACTGAAGACGAAAGTCATCACTTTACACCGTTACACACGCCCTAAGAGGGGTAATTATAACTGAAGTATAAAGATCACACGTATTTGTATCAAATTTTGCAATTAAAGCTCACAGATACATTGTACTCAGATCAAAATTATCAATATGTTCATTTTAATTTAAATAGATCCAGATAGCCGTAATAGTCACGTTCGGAGAGGTTGGATCGACACATCAACAATTAAGATAGTTTTATTTAAAAAAATCAATAAATATATACAACATCTATGTTAAAACAAAGGGGTAGAGGGCGCATCTTTACGTCCAAATGGAAACATATCATCGAACTCATTATTCTAATGCGATATTTGTACGAAAAAAAACCTTGAAATAAATTTTATTACAAAACATTATCCGATGTGATTTTTTTATATTATATATTTTCTATTCAGTTTGCCAAACTATTAGACAGTGCCAGTGATGATACGAGTGGTTATTAATTTTAGGAGTAGTAAATGTAAGATTATACGGATAAGCAGTTAAAGAGCTTATTAGCCTAACCTAAATTGTGTTTTAATGAAAACATGGCATGATCTTCAAACTAATTAAAAACACATAACTCATAAAACTGCCTGTTACGATGTTTTCAGAAGTAAACTAATAAATATATAATACAGTAACTGTTATAATTTGATAAAAAGTATTCCTTGCATATGTTTTATAGACTAAGTGCTTATTTGCAACTTAACATGTCCATTTTAATTAAAGCTGTAACGTTATAACTTTCCAATTGCTATTTGTTATACTTAAATGTGATTATAGAACTTATTAATTTAACGTCTTTCTGCTGTTCTGTTTTCCTTTGATAGAAGATTTGTCTTTATCAGCCAATCAGAAACGATGACAGAATATCGGTACAATGGCTGCAGCGTCAAACCTTATTCTAGACCTTATTCTGTCTTGAAAACAAGCAAGCGTCACAGAAGATCTAGATTAGGAGATTAGGAGCTAGTGTAATACGTATTATACAAGTGTCCTAGTAAGAGTATTAGTCTTGATCATCTTCAACACTTGATTGTAAATACAAACGTCTTGACAAACGTTTGTGCAGAAACTAATTTGAAACTGGAAGCTCGTGACAGTAATTATTTATTTTTTTTGAAGTATTTATGACCATCCACATTTAGTGATATAATAATGAAGTTTCCCTCTTTGTTTACCTTTGTTTATTAATAAATGTATTGTCTTTCTGCCTTTCTGTAATCTTGGATAGAAGGTGATCCTGTCACAGCCAATCAGAAACGATACAAGTGCATCGGCAAAAGTCAAACTTTGTTCAAGAGGACTGTTCTAGACGATTGTATTGGAAACAAGCAAGCGTCGCAGATGATCTAGAATAAAGAATAAAATCTAACTATGATAACAGTGTCTACTTCCCTGGAAAACAAGTTACTGTATGAAAGGCTACAGATCATAAAACTCAATTCTAAATGCAAATTCATACAGAAAAGTGGTTCGTCCATAAATGTTATTCCAAGATAGCAACATCTATCTGTAAACTGTCGGTACAAACTAACCTGAAACACATTTAACAATCAGGACATCTTAATTATACAAACTTTGCCAAAGGCAGAGACATCATTGAAACGAGTTCATGTTAGTGTTGGTAGTTCAAGATGATGGTTTACAAAGATGTGTAACACAAATATGCGATTTAGGTTGCTGGGTTAATAGTAAGCATCAACATACACAACAACGTTCTTGATCGCAAAGACAGACCTAGCAGCCACATCTACGGATACATTCCAATTCAAATCTGATTAACGGCCCTTAATTATTTCAACTTGAAAATACAGCGGTAGATTTGGGTTAAACTCTATATTTTATTTACATTAACCATGTCAACAAAACTATTAATTAAACAAATATCATCTTATATATTTCCAGCCAGGTTACTAAATAAATATGAAGTGCCTGTTTGTTATAAAGTGTCATCGGGTTCTCTCCTTTACGTGGTCCCTCCTTAATTCCGTTAAGCGATGGAAAAAGCTTATATTAGCAGAATTTTATAGCGGGTATTTCGACAATAAAACACGTTTGAAACATTTATTTACTGAAAGAAATGTGATAACTTGTTAACAATTACCTATTAAATATTTTCATATTCCAAAAAAACAGCTTGTTAAGCCGAAATTAATGTTTAATTTCATACCCCAACCAACCCCGTTTTCGCTTCTTGGAGAAGGGGTTGGATTGGGTATGCAAATTAATACTCGGACCACGTAATGCAATCGCGAACCTTGGTCGAACTTAAGTGCTGACAGTTAACTACTCATCTCAACTCAACTGCGTTATCGTGCATTAATATTTACAATTATTTTCGAATACAAGCTGCATGACGATGCATTTGTTTGCGCGTTTTTGCTGCACGCATGAACACACAGTTCCAACCGTACCTTTATATTTTGATATTGATTTAGCGGGATGTTTTAATACTACTTTAACTAATAATTGGGATTAATCTAAGTTGCAAGAACTTGTTTCGCGATCGATGTAAAATAAATATGTTTAATCTAATTAATAATTGTATTATTATGTAAGCATGTTTTTGATGAAGTGCCCTCTAAACAGCACGTTTACATGTTCCAACTGTGTATCATTCATAACAATGCCCATCTGTTGAAAATGTTAAATCTCAGTGATTGAAATTCACTCTTGACTTGGTATTTCATCTGAACATTCATACCATTATTTAGGACACTTCGCATCGAAGAAAAGGACCTGCCTTCCCGTGCTTGTGAGCAAAATAATAGTTGCCCACTTATAGTTGTAATTCAATGTCTGGTTATCATCACTTTTCCTGTCAATACTCTAGTTATTACAAGATACTCATTATGTTCGTCTCAGTAACTGCAAATTAGACACAGGGGCGTAACACTGCACATCACATGTTTGATTATCAGACTATAAATAATGAAAAATGAAAGTGGAGACGGGCATAAACGTGTTACCGTAACGGCGTTGTATCTGACTGCGTATTATATAATTATATATCAGAAACTATTAGTATTATTATGACCCGTCCACCGAAACCAACTATGAAGGATGGCGAGGTGGTCGAGTGGTCTAAGGCGCCGGCTATTGTACGAGGCGCTGTGTCGAAGTTGGTGTCCTAGGTGCGGGTTCAAATCCGTTGGTACATGTGTTTGCAAATTTTCTCCCCATATAATATTTAATGTTTGTACATGTATCTAATAGATCCTACGTTACAGAAAGTTCATTATTTTGAATTTATTCTCTCAAAAATAATATAATATATTCTAAATTAAGTGCATCAGTATTGATCTGGCGTCTTTCTATGGTAAAATGTTGTATATATACCTGAGGTTATAATCATGTAATGTTAATCTTCTATCGTATACATTATGCACAAAGGTGTCCGACATGTTCAGTAGTACGACCTTAGTATGACCCGTCCACCGAAACCAATCTTTTTAGGTAGGCTAGGTGGTCGAGTGGTCTAAGGCGCTGGCTATTGTGCGAGGCGCTGTGTAGAAATTGATGTCCTAGGTGCGGGTTCTAATCCACTAGTAAGTGGTTCGTACAACATTTTCTCCACGCGTATATATTTAATGTTTAAACCAGCTGGTTAAGCGTTATATGTTAAAGAAATATAAAAAGATCGGGCAGGGAAAGTAGCATTCAAGGAGGACAGTAAACCACAAAACACAGAAACAGACACGCAAACAGACAAACACGAAGGCAAAAGCAATAATAAATGCAAACGACATCACAAACTCAAAAAGGGTTGACAATAGGGCTACCGCCTTGGAACGGTCAGTGGCAAAGTAGGCCACTGGGGGTTTAAACCGGTTCTAGGGTGCACCAAAACTCACACTTACCCTACTGTCATCCCATTAAAACAGGACAGTGTAAATAAAGAAATCCCCGCCATGATCTAATCTCTAACCAACAAGGCAGCATCAATAGGCAATATAAGTAAAACACAAATATGCTCGTGTAAATATAATACAAAAAAAAATTAGCCTAGAAAGCCACAATGAAGGTACTCAATGACTTTGCAGAAGCCAGAGCAGTAAGAGACAAAACCATTAAGGGCACGACAAGAAAGATCATGGACAAACATCAAACGCCACCGTCCCAATGGGCTTTAGGTAGGCGTCATCATAGGGTCCACAGCCTGTCTGGTCATCGTACAATTAAAGAGGAAAGCATAGTGTCGAACTGTAAAAGGGTTCACCACCAAGCATGCAGTACGTTGCAAAATGATAACTTTGCAATTCATACAACCAACTCAATCTTGCAACTACGTTCGGGTCTAATGTATTCTCCAATTTCACAGATAAATAAAACATTGGTTCATTATTTGCAATAGGTGTGTATCTAACGATAAATATTCATACAGTAAAGCACTCAGTTACACATTAATCGGAGGTCTCAGATATATATGGTAAGGCTAAACTTGGAATAGTATGTAAGTTTATTTTGTAAATGCAGCCATAGTTTACAACGAACACTATCATTAAAAGTATTTGTTTGCATTGTCGAGTATTTGAAATATGTTTTTTTTTCATATCACTTGAATCGGTCCGTTCTTGCAATCAGAACTGTTGTTCATTCCGATATTTGGAATATACAGTTATCGGTGGTACATTTTCAAGTACTTTTGTTTTCTTACGTTAATTTCAAATAGGTTCCACTTCTCCAACCTTTAACGTTTCTGAGTATTTCTTAATCAAGTTTAGGATATGTGTTCATTTTTTTTTTTAATTTAGTCTTTTGACTTCTACTTGTAATACACAGGCTTCATAACCTTTCCTCTCATCTATATTCAATTTTTTTTATTTCGTCTATTGTTTGTTTGATTAGGGCAAAGAATTTAGTTTTCTTTGTCATTTGGATACCATTTTCGGGATGGCTCAAAATTGTGTACTGTTGACATTTTAAATAATTATTGAGTTCTGGTCAAGGCAGTAGAGTGCATCAGCGGTAGAATGACTCAATCAAACTGAGACTGAAATATTTCTTGTATTTATCGTTTTTGGCATTTTAAAAATTTCTCATTTCATACTCTGTTCAAATTGCAGCAATATAGCGCAAATGCACGTGTATGCGTACAGGTACGTCGGTTCCATTGTACACTCATTATCTTTTATGTCTACCCTTCGGGTTAAAATCTCACTGATAAGAACTCGCATAAGTAAATCAAAACTCTACATGCATGCATCTTTTTTCCTTTTCTGGATCTTTGCTGTAATATATGTACTTGTCTTGCAGAAAGCACACGTATATTTACTATACACGTCTCCATGTTTTTTTATAAAAAAGGATATATTAAGTTGCGTAGCAATTGCTCTACTGCATGGTACACATCAATGCCAACTCTGACAATGATTTATTGGTATTGTCTGAAATAATATTTATACTTTATGAGTTCCGGTATGTGACCAGTTGTTGCATCACAACTTTAAACCGTCAGATGCAAATTGAATAAGCGAATGAAAGCATCAAAAGGCACGCAAACACATATAAGTCCTAGACATGTGATTAAACTAGTCATATAAGTCCTAGACATGAGATTAAACTAGTCAAATGAATCAATCATAAATACAAACACATATAAGTCCTAGACATGTGATTAAACTAGTCATATAAGTCCTAGACATGTGATTAAACTAGTCAAATGCATCAATCATAAATACAAACACATATAAGTCCTAGACATGTGATTAAACTAGTCATATAAGTCCTAGACATGTGATTAAGCTAGTAAAATGCATCAATCATAAATACAAACACATATAAGTCCTAGACATGTGATTAAACTAGTCAAATGCATCAATCATAAATACAAATAAACATAAAAAGATCGGACAAGTTGTATTATGTTATGTCAAGACGCTGGCACTGCTCATAAAACAATGAGCAATTTTATAATGCAAAGAAAGTAAGTACGTTGATAATAGTAATCAAAGTACGTTGAATCAAGCGGACAGATATCGTTTTACATCTCGCAATACAGATGTTTTTGCACTGCTATGCTCTGCTCTGTAGAATGGCCTCTCTGAACCACTGTACAACTTTCCTTAAAATGTTTTCGTGGTGAAACTTGATGTCTGTTGCTCGAAACATCCTGCAAAAAAACACGGGGAATTAATCCTTATGCTATTTTTATAAAATATCCATAATTTGTAGATACCCTGTTAACTGTTCCACTTCACTTTCATTTTCAAATGTATGAACTTATGAACTTATCCCATTCTTGTCACCTGAACAAACAAGACAAGATGTTTGCACATGTAAAGAAATAATCAAGAACCGAATAACACCCTTCTGTTTTAAGCGCCCTGAATGTAAAAAGCACAGCGCATGAATACATGTCAGTGGTCCAAGGTCCACTGTGGTTTGTAACAAGTTCAGTTTTTAGTACACGACACAGTTTAGGAACTTTTGTTTATTAAGGCGTCATATAGACTTGCATAGAGAACAAACTTACAATAAAACAACATACAACTACAGGTACCAGAAGTTAAATAATTTGCATTTATCATACGATTATGGTCCTCTACATAGTTTGTTCAAACGATGAGCCTTGTGTTCAATTTGGACCCAACCCACGGGTCACATGTTTTACATAGAGTTGTATATCAAACACTTAAAAAATAGTATTTTCTGGAACTATAAGAGCCAAAGTTTTAATACTTTGCGGTTACCATCAGCTTATGGTCCCCTACCAATTGTTCAAATGGTCACCCTGGGGTGAAATCGGGCTTGCCACATGGGTCGCATGTTTTACATACACTTATATAATAGCGAAACACTTAAGAAAATGGACATATTTAGTGAGACCGATAAAGCATACTCGAATATCTCGCTAAAATAAATAATTCTCGTTTGTAAACATTGTGTACTAATTTACATTGACCGTTACAGGACGATACCAATTATGTCAACCATTTTCTTTTGTTTATGGAGTCTCGTTATTTAATGTAGAATGTATATTACACACATTTTTAAAATGTAAATTGTTTTCTGTACTCGTTATGCCCTGTTTGATTGTTCCATCTGCTGAAAAAAAGTCTTAATTTGAGGTTTTATACTTTTTGAGCTGTTTTGTCTAAGAAATCAATACCACATTAGAACACACATGTACAACAATTCCTTCAATTTTAAATGCAAGACGAACAACGTAATAATTGGAATACACCTTAAATGTTCGCAATAATACAGTTGCATACCATCTTATGTTCATGCTTAAAGAAATACTCCCACCATGACGTTCATCACATACAAATCGTGTTTCAAATAGTTCCGCTGTCGATGGCTTGACTACAATACTCATTTGAGGTGTTGCATAGTCCCATAATGTGAGATTAATTACAGATCTTTGGGAAAGTAAATGATTCAAGGAATTTCAAATACAATCTGATTTAATGATTAAATGTTCCTATCTCTGTCAATACATTTAATGTATGCATTGAACAGTGAATAATTTATCTATATTCAACCTTTGGAAAGACAGTTTCCTACTACACATTATACTTACGTCAGAAATGCCCTCATTATTAGTAAACTAAATTGAAAAGTTGAAAAATAAATAGAAATACATACCGGCGTGTCAATTATGTAGTGCATGTGGCACTCGGAAAATAAACACTTGTTTGTAATGATTAGTATTGTTAGGGGCGCATGTTTCAGCCAAAAATTGTTTTTTAATTGTTCGATATTCGTAAATTAAGACACCCTGAACGTATTATAGCAAAATATAAAGGCTAACTGAAGTTATTTGAACTTTCTTAATTTTCTGCTGTACCACCAACCAGGATTTTACAGAGAAAATCATTTGGGCTGTACAATATTTATTTCTCAATCGCTTTTTTCAAACTAAGATTTTTTTATTTGCCTCTGAAATACCAGTTACAATGACATATAATTGATGTAAGTATTATTTAAATTGCTTAAGCTACTGCAGAAAGAACTTTTTTGAAACAAGCGCTTCGAACAAAAGTAACATGAATGTCAGTTGGTACAAACAATCAACATATCATGCCGTTGGCTGGCATTCGTCGGTATCACAGGATCGTCTATGTTAAAGTAGCGTAGACCATATCTTGTCAGAGCCTGTACTAAAGAAGTAGTTTAAAAGACGGAGTGAGAATGTAAAGCCATGTTGTAAATACACCAAAAACATCTTAAAATTGAAGATGAAGTGACTGATTACCATCATGGTGTAGATATACCTAAACATATTCCACAATCAGGACATCTTAATTATATAATTTGCCGAAGGCAGAGTCCTAGAAACCAAGTTATTTCAATGTTACTAATTTGAAATGATTGAGATGTTGTCAAAGATTAGTAACATATTATACGATTTATATTGCTATTTTAAAAGTAAGTCTCACACATGAAAACAGGAGAGACATGATTGCCAAAATGTCTGGATGAATTCATGAGTGATGAAATTAACATCTGATTAGCCTCATTTAAGGCTTATTCATTCGATCTTTGGAGATCGCTGAGCCCGATACTTATATTTAGTTATCGGTGGTATATTTTTAATTTCTTTTGTCTTCTTACTTAATGTTTGATTCGGTGGTTCCACTACTCCGGCCGATAAAAGGCTCTGGGTATTGTTTAAGCACTCATAGGATATGTTGTCTGCTTTTCGATACGCAGGCTTCATAACCGCTGCTCCCAACTAAATTCCATTATGTTTATTTTGCTCTTCGGGGCATTTCAATTTATTAGATACTAGGACCATACGCCGTACGACATGGGGAGGTAGTGCAATCCATGTCCACCGCCGTATGCATGCCATCTTCGGGATGGTTACAATTTTTACTATTGATTTTATGAATACTGAGTTCTGCTCAACCCGGGGCTAGAGAGTGTGGGCGGTAGCTAGCATATTTCACTACCGCTCATGAACAGTCTCAATCAAACCGAAACTGCAATATTTCGTATGTGTCGTGCTCGGCCGTTTCCAAAGGTCCATTATCATATTCTTTTTATAACCTGAACATATCCAGATGGATCTGAGATAAGCTACATTTTTTTGGTTTATCTAAATCTTAATTTATAAACAAAAAGATGCATTCCGAAATATAACGAAAATAACAGGTGAGTAGTACGGAGAATACCGAAAGCTGCAATTAATAGTTTAGTAACGAATCTAATAGAGATTATCGGTATATTATCAGTGTATGAAGGATGTATATAACGACAAACAATACTGTTTTTTAATTTATTTATATCATATATTAGCGTGCATACGTGAAATAGATATATATCAGACGTAATAGAATAATAAATAGAATCCGTGCCGTATGTTTGAAGAGTAATATATTCGATTACGTATGTTTGAAGAGTAATTTATTCGATTACCATGATATTAAATTGAAACCTTTTATCACATTACATCATGGTAACTATCAAAGTCCGTTCATAAATTCTCGAGTAGAAGAGGTTATATAACTATGTACCACAATCATCTCTTTATCAACCCATACAATTATTTTCATCAATTCAATTCATTTCAATATTTTATTTAGCATAACGTACATATATTACAGTGGAATAGTTATAATTATTACTTCCTTTCAATGGTATTTTATCACATTTTATTACCATTATTAACAATGTGTTTAAACATCATTTATATTTAAGGAATTTAGAAAAATACATAGAAACTCAGACTACCGTTACATCAGACAACACGTGTTTTTGATTATTATTATAAAAAATTATACTTATCCTATTATCCTAATTCAGTGAAGTTTGTTTTGTTTTAGCCATATCGCCACCGAAAACGCCTTTGCAGAAATCCTATTGTTTAGACATTCAATGGGCGATAAGTCTGTCATGCATGATTGACTCTGATTGATTTTCGAAATGAATCGAGATCTCATGTATTTGTGTGTTGTGACCAAACGTTGTGACTTTTTCATTTTACAATTATTCCCCTTTGACATTTATAAAATTGAAACAATTATACATAACTTCACTTTTTATCCTCCGCCGATTAGGTGAGGGATATAGAAGTGCCGTTGTCAGTCTGTATGTCCGTCCGGTCCCATAACTTTGGTAGTGCTTCATCAGATGTCAATAATAGTTTGCACAACTGTTCACCACCTTAGTAGGCAAATCCGTTTTTTTTCGGAATCAATACTTTCTGAGTGGCACCGTCCATTAGCACTTTCAGTGCTTTGATTTTCAATTAACACAGCCATTAAGAAAAATTATTGTGATACTTATAAGTAATACTCCTTCCTTGTTGCTATCCTAGCAGTGTATTACTATAATATTGCGTTGGTGGTGGTAATAACGTGTCATCGTGTCTTCGCAATCGTAAACATGGGAAAAGTGCAATTTCATTCAGGCTGAAACGTTTCCGCGAAATCCCGCTGCATGTGATATTTATTACGATGTTATTGCTACAATCGAACGTTGTGTTTTTTTACCTGATTACCAATACATACTGATCCGAAGACTTACGTTGAATCACGCTCAGTGCAGTTTATTTGGTCGTGGTTGCCTCTCTCCTGAACAAACGTGTACCTTGTCAACATTTATGCATGTATGTTGATGCTATCAATTGCATAATAGTGAGTATGCGGTAGTTAATATAGTTGTGTTAATACTAGTCTTCTGTAACTCATCATTGTCAGCACCGTTAAGCTCAGCACGCTTTTGACAACTAGCCTTTTAAGGAGCACTTCTACAAGCGTGTATGTCTACTGAAAGGGTGATCCCTTGGAAGCAACAAACACAAATAAGAGAGAAAAGTAGCAGACTCTGTTTTATTGAGTCTGTTCATATGAGGTATTCATACGATGCAATACCTCTCAAGCATCCTAGCACCGGCTTAAGCGATATTCTTCTTCAAAGCAACACAGAATGGGTTAAGCGTTATTCTACTTAATGGGCTTGATGATCCCAAAGGACCAGGATCCATATTAATACAGCTTCATAGATATAGCTAAACTTAAGTCAAATTGTATCAAATTGTTAAAAAATATTTTCTATCAGTTTAAGACGTTTTCTTAATTGCGTTAATAAGGTTATGACTAAGCAAAACCTACAGCTAACAATGCATCATAAAATAGTGTTGTTGTGCCCCTGAGAGGTTGAGAAGGATATACAAAATGTGTAAACAACTTGAATTTGACTTAAGTAATATTTTCCACTTAAGTTGATTTATGAATATGGGCCCAGTAAATAATAACACTGATTTCTAGTCGGTGCGTCCTTTGTATACCACTGCTCGATGTTATTAATTTAAACTGTCTGGGAGCTAAAGTAGCTTTCAATTTGCTATTTCGTCTTATCCCCAACATCAGATAACATAATATACGGATACGCTTCTCCGTAATTGTGAAGATCGAAAGACTAATTGTATCACTTCTTGGTGTACTAGTATATCTGGTTCTCACGTCATTCCATGTCAATAATTCTGATAGTTAATACAGTACGAATGTTCACCGTAACGGCAAACCGTCGGCGCCGCTTAATACGGCATATCACATGCATAATTATAAGACAGCAAATGGAAAAATATCAAAGAGTGGCCGGTAATACAAATGTTGAATAAAAGGCGTTTTGTCTTACATGTACGTATGTGTTCGCATTTACTTTAGATGTGATGGTACATCAATATACTTTGCCACTGTTTGTATGATAATTGAACAGCTTATTATTCACCCCCCGCCCAACCCCCCCACCCCCAACACCCCAAACACCAAAAATAAATAAATATATATATAGAGGGGCCTAACACAACATACCACATGTTTGATTTCCAGACAACAAAAACAAAAGCATAAAAGAGGAGTCAGGCAAACACGTGATGTTTTAAATGCAGTTTATCTTAATTTTTTATATATATATTTATCATGCCTACCTAATTAGACACTGTATGTATGCCAGTTGGAAAGCTTAGCTTTAAATAACATGATATACTTGTCATCACTGATAACATTAATTAGAAACTCATACTCATCTTGGAAGATAAAGGAAATGTGTATTGTGTTTATGGCATATTTATATAATTAAACGTGTTTTAATTTACATAAGCACAGTCATTCCTCACCTCAGGTATGTAATGGGAAACTACGAAGAGTAGCGTTACATGCGCGTCCACTATTGGCCGATTGAACAGCTCTAATACTTTTGTAGTGTTTCTAGTAGACAACTTACATATCCAATATGGTTTACAATTGCTCTCTTAAATCGTTCCATGTACGTTTATTGTTTCGTTGGTATGCAATGTTTGCATCTTAACATCTTAAATATGTTATGCTAGTGATCTCAGATATTGCCTTTCAATGATCTTGTGGTTGCTGTTTTTTTTGGTGCCTGTTGTTGGCTGACTGTGGTCCTTAATGGCTACATTTCCTATCCGTTCGACTTGTATATCTATTACTATTAACATGTGTAACTTTGCATATGTCGAAATTTTTCGGAATTGTATTCTCCAGTAACACAAAACGAGTTGCACCCTAGAACCGGTTTAAGCCGTTTTGTTTTGTGGTTGACTGTCCTCCTTAGATGCTACTTTCCCTGTCCGATCTTTTTATATTTCCTTATCACTATATATTGTCAGCTTGTTTCATATGTGTGATGTCCAGACTTCGCTTCTATTTGTCCTTGTAGTTGTCTTCATTTTATTTTGTTTCTCTGGCTTCTGCCAAGTCATTGAGTACTGTCTTTGTGGCTTTCTACTATTTTTATTTTTATATTCACAAATACAGTGGGTATTTAGGTAAGTGTAAGGTTTGGTGACCCTATAACGGTGTTTAAACACTTAAACGGCATTTTTTGACACTGACCATACCAAGGCGGAAGCCTAGTTGCCAACCTTTGTGACGTTATATCTTGCCTTTTATTTATCTTTGTAATTATTTCTTTTTTCCGTTTTTGTCTGTGCGTGTACCTAGTTCCTCGAATGCTACACTTCCCGTTCCACTTTTATATTTAATTTGAGTGCGTGATTTTAGTAGACTGTGTTCTGAAAATGTATCATTTTCTGTTCAACTTGGACATGCTAATACGAAATACATGCGTCTATGTCTCAAATACGTTTCCGAAAGATGATTTTCAATGCTTGTAAAGTTCCGATACGACTAACACACACATTGAATCCTCCTGAATTTAAAATTACTCTAAACGTTGTTAAACATGGGCATATCAATCTTTAAAGAAAATGGGTTACAGGTGTCTGCCCGAAGATGATGTTTCAAACTGTCCCGTGGTAGTGACATGGCCAGTTTGTAAGATAGCCACGTTTTCTTTCTCACCAACAGGGTCTTTTGTTTGCTACTGTTTTGTTGCATAGTATATATACTCAGCAAAAATAAAAAGGATCCACTTTGTTTTCCTGCAAAATCGGAGACAGTAAGAAAGAACTAACAATTGTAGCATGATTTTCTTTTAATAACATCTTTGTTTGATGTTCACACAAATTTTCATCGAAATATACCGAATAATAAAAAAAATAATCACAGTTTAAAAACACAGGTGTGAAAACGAAATTCACAAAACTGAACAAATGTAAAGGTAAGACAATAACACAGATTCAGCAGTCTTAGTCGATTCAAATACACAGAAAAATATTCAAAACCTCGCTAATATCTCATGTGTCCACCGTTACACCGAATACACGAAAGAATGCGACGTCGCATGCTTCTGACGTAACGACTGACGAGTTCTGGAGGTAATGTGTTCCATTCGTGGACAAGTGCTTCTGCAAGGTCCTGAACACTTTGGATAGGGTCATACTGAGGTATACCACGTCCCAAATTTGCTCAATGCTTCGTTAGTCGTTACGTCAGAAGCATGCGACGTCGCATTTTTGAGTGTATTCGGTGTAACGATGGACACATGAGATATTAGCGAGGTTTTGAACATTGTTCTGTGTATTTGAATGGGCTTAGACTGATTAATATGTGCTATGTCGCTAATCTTTACATTTGTTAAGTTTTGTGAATTTTGTTTTTACACTTATGTTTTTAAAGTTTGATTTATTTTTTAAGCATTGGGTATATTTCGATAACATTTTGTATGAACATCAAACAAAGATGTTATTAAAAGAAAATCATGCTACAATTTTTTATTTCTTTCTTACAGTCTCAGATTTTGCAGGAAAACAAAGTGGATACTTTCTATTTTTGCTGAGTATATGAACAAGAAATGTCAGAGTAAGTGACAAATTCCCCCGAAGTGACATGTAATATGAAACCAACAGATATATTTAAAAATAATTTAAAAAAATAAATCAAATAAAACAAACAATAAAAATAAAAAAAATAAAAAAAAAAACAACAACAAAACGACACGATGTCTTGTTGTGCGAAGTTATTTGAAAATCCGTCGATTATTGTCAGAGTTATGAAGCGGACACGATTGTATAGACGAACGGATTTTGACCTTTGATCTCTGAGTGTGACCTTCACCATGGAGCCACGAATCTGGATTTTAGGCGCGACAATTCGTCTTGTTGTGGTGAGCAATTTTGCAAATTTATTTGAAAATCCGTCCATTATTGTCAGAGTTATGAAGCGATCACGAGTGTACAGACGCGAACGGATGTTGACCTTTGACCTCTTGACCTCTAAGTGTGACCTTGACTTTGGAGCCACGGACCTGGCTCTTGTGCGCGACACGTCGTCTTGTTGTGGTAAGCAATTGTGCTAAGTTATTTGAAAATCCGTCCATTATTGTCAGAGTTATGAAGCGGACACGATTGTACACGCGAACGGACAGACAGTGCGACTACTATATGCCACCCTTCGGGGGCATAAACAGGAAAACGTCAAGCCAGTCGTTGTTTAGAGTTAATAATGTACAGTAGTTTATTGGTATGTTATACCTCTGTGTTTGTATATACGTTAATTAGAATAAACGTAAAGTGCGCTTATATTTTAACAGTGTTGACTTGGGTATTGGATGATAATGTTATGAGACTATACACGTGCCCTCTGTTGTACTGTCTTTTTCCAAAGGAATAATGCGGAAACCGTAACTTTAACATCATGTGTATTAGCCGAAACTAATTATATCCTCTCCGACAAATACAGTTAGATCTGGGTTATTATTTTTATTATCATTATTATATAATCATTACTTATATTATTATTATTGTGAACTCATTGTAAGTCTATGTTTTAAACCGAATATATGCATTACTTTTGTCTATAAACGACTATATGCGGCTTTATGCTTGGAAGGAGTGGATATATCAGCAGTTTTGTGATACTATTGAACATACTGTTGTTAGTATTGCGAGTTTTTTTATCGAAATGCTTCTAATAAACCATACGATATCTAACAGGTCACATTAGTCTGACAAGGTGGAGGCCTTTCTGAAATTCAGTAATCAAATGTACATGTTTGATGAACTCACGATGATCAATGCCCTGGTTTGATCCCATGAGCATTGTAGTGAGACACAGAATTATTCGAAATGGTCACAAACAGGCGGTCAACAATCACATTATGCAAATACAGCCTCTTTATTGTATAAGATTGCAATGCTCTTATTCGCGTCCGGGAATCGCACCGCCAGCATTGCTTTGGCAATACCGAGAGTTTAAGGCGGAGGATTTCCAGTAATGCAGGCGAGCGATCACAGTTGCCATAATTGACGTAGTTGTTCAACAGTTTGCACGATTGTTAAAGTCGTCCGGTCATATTTTGTTTATTTAATTCGAAATCAATACACAACAATAGATATTTACAATTCACACAATGCAATATCTGTGAAAAGCTGAATAAGATTTTATTTGATGACGTAGAAAACTTTGAACAGGTAAATTAGTCCACAGGTAAATGTATTTATCAATGATCTGGCAATAGTTGTGAGGCTATACAATTCCGATTTACCTCATTTCCCCGTGCAGTCACGCATTGGTAAAATTAGTAACTACATCATGCAAATAATACTTACCTGTACATACAACCTAGTAGCGGGTTTCAATATATACTTTTCTTCGAGACTATCAAGAAATGTTCATATAGATGGATAGATTCTTTATTTCCTCCAATGTACAGGAGAGCATATACATATAATTGTAACATATAATACAAATTCAAAATTTAACATTAGCGAACGTTAACATATATCTATATATATAATGGATCAAGACTATATACATACATCAATACATGTTGATTAAAGATTATTTTACAATTAGACTATAGATGAGTTCAGAATTTGAGATAAATACTATTTATATGAATCATATTTTGCTATGTATTACCATATGCATGACTCATGGCCATTCATCTTTAAATAAAAATA
>JAWPHD010001367.1:77500-212500 GCA_037043455.1 Cyrtodaria siliqua
TTCACGTAGTAGTAGTAGTTACACTAGTAGTAAACGTAGTAGTAGTAGTAGTAGTTCACGTAGTAGTAGTAGTAGTAGTAGTAGTAGTAGTAGTAGTAGTAGTACACGTAGTAGTAGTAGTACACGTAGTAGTAGTAGTAGTTGTTGTAGTAGTAGTTCACGTAGTAGTAGTAGTAGTAGTAGTAGTAGTAATAGTAGTGCACGTAGTGTAATTGTAGTAGTAGTAGTAGTAGTAGTAGTAGTAGTAGTAGTAGTCGTAGTAGTAGTAGTAGTTGTAGTAGTGGTAGTAGTAGTGCACGTAGTAGTAGCAGTAGAAGTAGTAGTAGAAGTAGTAGTAGTAGTAGTAGTACACGTAGTAGTAGAAGTAGTAGTAGTATTAGTAGTTGTTGTTGTAGTTGTAGTAGTAGTAGTAGTAGTAGTAGTACATAATTTGTTTCACGTTATTTGCTTATTACACTGAATTCATATTTTCTGTTGATGTACATTAAATTTACTAATATTAACTAGTGTTGCTTTCATGTGTTTGTTCTTGTTCTTGTTTCGACTACCATACATATAAACAACCATTCAAAATCCGAGTTAATGAGTGTTGTTTTGGATAGGAAAACCGTCCCACTATACACTTGACATATTTCAAAACACTTTCGTTCATTTTCATTCATTTGAAATAATACTTTCATGCAACAATTAAAAGAAACCACTTTCATATAATACATTAAATATATTTTATCTGAACTACTTTATATTTGAAGAAAAGAAGCTTTAACTTGATAGTGCCATTGCGATTGGGTGCTGTAGTATCTATCGGACCATTGCTTTCATATTTGTATTTCATTGCATACCCCAAACGTATAAACAAGAGTTTCATTTTTATATAACAGAACATAAATATGAGGTAGTTGCTATCTCCAGCATAATGGTAATTGTTAATTAATAATTATTATTATATAATGCTATGTTATTGTTATACGTTTAAGTTAACATTTGCACGTTATTATCAATTTATCAATTTTACACCGACTGCCAGAACGGTTAAATAGCTCTGCAAATTATTCTGGATGGCATGAGCTCGAGCTATTGGTTACGACGGGGGAAGAAATCGGAGACCACAGGAGGTCTGTTTTAAAATGTTTGGCACATGCGGTAAACAACTAGCACCACAATGAACACATACGTAGTATATATAACGATAACCCATTGTACCTTATTGAGTAAAATACTCACACTTCAGTCTGGTTAATCAATTCAGGATGTTATTAATATTCAGGATAATGATTCGAGACGAATTCTCGTAAATTGGCGGCCATCCTGAAATTTAAGGGAGCATGCATGCGCCATTTTAATTAGATTCTCATTTGAAGATTTCTCCAATAAATAATTATAACAAAATCGCAAATATATCAATTATTATCCATGCTTACATACCAGTATCATTGTTTAAAAAATAGCTGGAAAAAAATCATGTTTGATTACGTTGTAAATCAAATTCACGAATATAAATAATACACATATTAGACAGTCCGAAAACTGTGGGAAAAGCGGTAAGACCATTCAAAGGTCTAGTTTTGTAGCCCTTTTCCAATTCAGCGACCATTTATATGAGTAAATAATGAATTAATTATTCAAACACATTTATTTTGTGAATGAGGACCTAGTTTAAACATTTCTGGTGTGTGAATTAAGGAGATTTAGGCGGGTAATGACGTTTTGTTTTTGACAATATGGCTGGATGGCCTGCACTTGTATCAATATTGTAATCATTCGTGCAATATTTCAGTAATTTAAGACTATATGATTGTTTAACATTTCTAAAACAATCTGTTCGAGCACTTTCGGGAGATTGAATTGTGTTGATTGTGTCATGTTTTGACATTTTGTGTTGAAAATATGGATGGATGTCTTTCACTTGGTAATGATTTACTTTAATGTTATCATAAGCATATACATTTGTGTAATATTTGAGATCTGTGCACGTTATTTAGAACATTCGGCAGTGTAAATTTTGTAGATTTGGACGGGCAGGGAGAATGTTTTTTGAACATATATTCCGGATGTCATTCACTTGGTAACAATTGATTTCTGAAATAATATTGTAATTTAACGTTTAACCTCTCGTCTGAAGGCTATTATCGATCCCGTTTGCGTAGATTAGATAATGTAGTGATATTTACTGCAATGGAACATCGAGTTTGTTTACTGTAGCATTTCGTCCTCCCCTTTCTATACACAGTCCTTTATCAAACGTATTAAAAACTGTAACCCGACTTTCAAGACACTGCATACGAAAATAATATGAGTACCACAAAGAATCTATGCCGTATTACTCCATCTATCATATATCAACAAACGCCGCCTTACATGTTTTCTGCTTTGTATATTTGACTTCCAACATGCTAAAGAATTCAGATCGTTGTTCTAATTAAAAAAACACAACAAATAAATACAAAAAAAATACTTTTAATTTACATATGTATAACCACTGAGACAGGAGCCAGTTAGGTTTGAATTTATCAGCTGGTAAACACAGCTGTTTTGAATGAGCAATGCATAACAATGCACTTTGTATTAAAAGAAAAAAAATGAGCTGTCCAATAAAACACGTAGCGATGAAATATCTTAAAATCCTACAACAGAATAATGAATCGTAGATGTCATATTTGAATTATTATATTGTATTGTTTGTGACTATCCTATTTGGACGCTAAAGTGGCATACGACATGGTTTTTTTTCTTCTTGAAAAACAGTTGTTTTGGATAAAAAATAAATAAATAAAAAATGCGAACTCACATTTCCACTGCAAATGACAACACTTCTTAAAAGTCTATGCCAGTTTTCAAATAACTACATATTATTATACATTAAACAGTTATGTTTTTTTAAAAAAAGGAGTAGTTGTTTAATAATGAACAATGTAGTTCTAGCAATGAACAAATACAACTTTATATAGAGGCTCTAGGTATTGTTTAACCACCCATAGGTTGTCTGCTTTTTGATTTAGTGTTTTGACTGTTACTTGTGAAGCGCAGGCTTCATAGCCGCTGCTCCCAACTAAATTCCATTTTGTTTATTTATCTCTTCGGGGCATATAAATATATTAGATATTGGGACCATACGCCGCTGGCAGTAAATATGGCATGTCCACCGCCATATGCATGCCATCTTCGGGATGGTTAAAATGCTGTACTATTGATTTTATGAATATTGCGTTCTGCTCAACCCGGGACAAGGGGGCGTGAACGGTAGCAAGCATATTTCACTACCGTTCATGAACATTCTCAATCAAACCGAGACGGCAATATTTCGTATTTATCGTGTTCGGCCGTTTCCAAAGGTCCACTTTCATACTCTTTTTATATTTCCACTAATTCATTGCTAAGCATAACATAAATACATACACGAATACGTATATCCAACACTGCAGGTCAACACACTAAATTTAATATATCATATTGCGATTGTATATCAGTTTAGTTTGTTAAAGGAATACTATTTGATCAACAATGAGCGATCTAATGAGTTTACTAATTCAGTTTAATTCATTTAAAAATGGAGTAATATTTGCTGACTATAGTGCGAAAGGCTCTTTTCTGTAATATTAAAAGGCTGGTTTTAACATATGTGATTGTATTACTAACATTCAATCCAACAGTTCAAATGTGAGTGAATATAATTATGCTTTCTTAAATGCAATCCTGTAATTAAGAGGGATATGATTATGTTCTATAGCAACCATTGTTACTTAGATATCTTCTGTCGAATGCATCTTAGTACCCGATTATTTTATTTAAGTTTTCATATTTTCATTAAAGTTACCTCCAAATATGTCAACATCTGTTGAAAGTTGCTATGCAACATCATTGCATAGCAATTATAATTTGTTCCTTTCTGTATGCCTCTTCTACGTTACCATAAATAACACATATTCTACTTCTTTCTTCTAATATTTTTTTCGTTGCTTCATACTCATTCATATTTATTACAAGGTGAGCAATTACCAGAATGTATACCCTGCTTTGCACCGTTAACGGTCAAACACATATTATTGGAATGTGTAGACTTTGATCCTATGCGTCAAAGGTACTACACTGTTAATACTATGAAAGAGTCATTTGATACTGTAGATTTTAGTTTTGTTTTAAATTTCCTGAAAGAGATCAGACTATATAAATCATTGTAATGTGTTCTTATATATATTTACTTGTTTATATACCCGTTGACGGGCATTTGTTGATTTATTTTTTAATAGTTTTATCTTTATATATTTACATTAATTTTTAATTAATACTTCATTTTCAATAAATTGTTGCGCATAATATGACGTATTTATGTGTCGACGTGCCGTAAAACACCATTCATTCATTCATTCAGAAGGTTGTTCTGTACAGTATGTATTCAAGTACAAAATCATTGATTTCATGTCAGCGTATTGTAGGATATAACGCTGGGTGACCTTTGACAGCAGTTCGTCAAGCTTTCCGGGACTACCATTTTGTAAATCAACAAGTTGTTTTAGTCAATAATCATCAGAAGATTTCCATACCCACCGTTTAATTATGATTAACGACGCATCACTATCCGGTACAAAATATGACAACTCTCAAATAAATGATCATGCATCTGAATGTATGTTTGTTGACCACCGACTGTGTGTGACCATTTCTGATTAATTTGTGACGACCTTTTACTCTCATGAGATCAAGAAGGGCATGTATCGAATTGTGTTCATCAATTCTATATATTCTAATACTGAATGACTGCAAACGAAGATTAATGATTAACAAATTGGATGTTCCCATCTCAAGTACGAGTGATTTAAACGTTTGTAAACATGGTAAAGTACTGACACATGAATGGTTTTAGGGTTGTTTTGGTAACTTAAAGCACAATAAAGGTAGAAATAAAAATCGAGCAGGAAAAGTAGCATTCAAGGACTACATTCAAACACAGAAGCGTTATACTAGATAATGTCTTAAATAGCATACATTTCTTTAGTAAATAACTTATTTAAAAGTCTACACTTTGCTAGTTATACACTTATACTAGTTACGTAGTAGAGCATCGCGTCTTACATCTTAACTGATATATGTGTTGCCTGGACATCTGTGCTCTGTGAATGCTGCTCGTCCTGATCAACGTGTGCGTCTACCTTTACATGCTGAATTACATTATAATACAGTACGTGTTTGCTCTCTCAAAATAAAACAATTTATGAGCAAATGACTACTGCATTGCGTTTATACACGTATATAGACGAATACACACTGAATAAAAGGTGCTAAATAACTTGAAATATAAATACTGTATTATGTATATACTGCATGCTATATTGTCACGGTATGCTTGTATTTCATGTAGGACACAAAGCTTAACATAATGCCAAGTACCCTTAGAAGGAATACTTCACATGAATTAATGCGTCAAGTGTTCAGGAAATACATCTGCTGCAATATCAAAAGTATGCAAACACAAACGAATAAACGACAATGTTGCGTTTGGGTTTTAACAATTAACATTCCGTATACTAGTAATGCTATGTTTTACAGTCTGATAAACGCAAGTGATGACATCGAAGTAGATATTTACTATTTTAACAAAAACAGGGACCAGGAATATTTGCTTGTGCACTTGACTCTCCTACAAATCATTGCAGTGAATCTTGAGTATCACTTGTGTTTAGAGACGACTATTGTGGTTAACGATCCTTAATATGTTAAGATGTTTGGCGTATCTAGACTAATACATATTGCAGGGTGAATGTTATAACCATATTGCGCCATCAATAATAAGTATGCACGTTCCAACAAACACTTCACAAATCGGGAAGGTCGAGTTTGTCAAGTGTTTTGTTTATGAGATACGTGTTTATCTGCACTATACAAAGTTATATTAGCCGGGTAATATTTTGCGAAATTTGAATTGTATGTTGGATGTATAAGCAATCAGTATTACGTTGTATATATATACTGAAAGGAAAAAGAATGGCGACACGGGAATTTCCGCTATACATATTGTATGTACAATATGCTGCTGTTATTCGAATGATACATGGCTACGTAAGATATTTCCTTTCGGAAAAAATACTAAAACAATACTTAACACAGCAAATAGTTTTCCTGAAAAGTTTCATTATTGACAGAGTACGCGTTTGGAGCAATCTTAGGAAGCAAACTTTTGCAAACTATTTACGTTAATTACAGTACTGAACTAGCTCAGTTATTGAAAGAGGAACTTCAACATTGATGAACCTTTTCTTTACAAAACATATTTGGATTTCCTTGGAAAATATATGGAATTAAGTGTCGAGTATATACAATATATAGCGGAAATTCCCGTTTCGCGTTTCTTTTTCCTTTCAGTATACATATCACACAAGCGATGTAGCTCCTTTGACGTTTTATTATCTGCAAATTACTAATATACCCAGTTGCAAAAGAAAGTGTACACTTTGAACATTTTACTTTGCACCCCTATCCTCTTTATCAAGTGACAGTCCCTTAATGATTCAAACCTATTGAACAACAAACGACAACAAGACATTGGCAATGAAAGTAACAAAACTTTGGTACCGAACATGGCATATTCATTTTGGAATTTGTCAATTCAACTCTAAAAAACTTTATACAATTAAATCTAAACAAAACTCAGAACACGCTTTCTATTGCAACTGAGTATACTTAAAACAAAGTTACAACTACTAACTTCATAAATGTTATATTTTTACAATAACTTTGCAAAGGTATTGCAATCATATCATATCACCCCTACCCCAACCCAATCCCGGCAGAATATGTTTCATCAAACGATTGAGGTAAATATACTGTTTATAATGAAAAAAGGACCTCATTACATCTAATAGTATTTGGAAATATTCAAAGAAACATCAGTTGTGATAAAATTATATTACGCAACTGGTATGATCAATTATTTAGCGATTGTGTCGTTATTAACGATTTATAAATGTTCAGGAAAACCATCCAGCAGTTTTATTCAAACAAGCTAATCGTAACTTAATAAAGTACGGCTTTTGAACGATGAATATTTTGCATTATCTCAAGTTGAGTGCTGGCGTGCAAATTTTCATTTCAAAAGCTTGCAACATTAAAAAGTTATTAATCTTAATCCAAAGCAGGATCAGACGCGACAAATCGTTTCAATACACAAGGTTGGTATAAATAGTGCTGAAAGAGAAATAAATAGCGTAACTTAAGAAAGTCTGTATGTACCGTTTGATACAATCAGTGGCCAAGTGTTTGGGCAAAGTTTAGATATCTAAAACTTCTAAACGTAATACGTTCGTATATAAATGGCAGCATGACGAGCATTCGTAGTACTTTCAAACATTTAGTTTTTTTTATATGAACTAAATAAGTAATGGATTAAAGGCACTAACCCGCCAAATAACGGCACAATTGTTCTACAGAACCGTTTATCAAAACTCCTTCCCGGTGTTCAGGTCATATAATAATGTATAAGTGCCAATTGACATGATTAAAACATAGATTTATTCAGGGCTCCTCCTTAAGATACACTTGTCTGAAATGAATTATGTTTGTTAACTCCTAATTCTATGCAGCAGTTTTGGGCTTTGGCCAGGCTAGTTAAAGCCGTTTATAGTGTGTCTATAGACAATGTTGCAGTATTACCCCGAGACAGGATATTCGAACCTGATATATGTGGGTTTATGCGCTTTAGATTCTCTGCTACCGAGATACCTTATAGTAGTGTCTACGTAAACACACATAACCCTATATCAGTAAATAGCATCCGAATTTGTACTATCAAGCTAAGACGATAATCCGTATTTAGAAGCACCATTGGCAGCTTCGTTGTTCATGTTTTGTTCGATTCAACTGAATTAAATACCATACCGATATAACATTCCGGTCTTTGATCTATAGTTTTCAATTATGTCATGTAAATAACCGAAGCAATTCAACATATAATAGGCACAACATGGATACCACATTCATTATAAGTAAGTAAAGTACAAGTAAATTGTTTATTATATTGACATGTGTACAAGTATCAACATAATATTCAAATTTATCACATAACTTACGGTATGGGAGTAGAATAACACCATTCTATATGTTCGATATATCACTAGTTGTATAAGTATGCAAATAAGCTTAGTATGCGATGTCAAAAAAATCGACAATGACTATGATCCAATTTCCACGGTTTATGTCGGTTTCGCCTGTTAAAGCCACACGCAAAATGCAATAAAAGTCAATCTGTGGTTTATGTGATATATAAAATCTAACATTCGTTCTCATTCATTATTGAACTTACTAAACTCGTTAAAAAATTGATATAATGCTCGGCAAGAGCTTCGCATAATATCATTTTGCCAACTCGTTTAATAAGTTCAATAATGAATGAGTTCTCATGTAAGATCCTCTGTATACATTTATAACATGGATATTACACTCTGTCCAATGGACCTATAAGTTATCTTTGCAAACTTTTCATATAATTAACGTGATATATTAAAGATATATACACAAGTATACTGTTTATAAAATCTACGCTCCGGTTATCATACTCATATCAATTTAGGTTAAATATAAAATGCGAGAATATGAAACACAAGTATGATTATTATAGTAAGATTAAATGTGAAGTCTTCATCTTCTCGATATGTCAACTGAGTTAATGACATGATATTGTATAGCATAATTATAATAACTCGGTATGAACTGCATTATGTATATATAAGTAACGTGTTTAATTTTCATACATGGTATTTCGTCTTCTAATGATTGCTTTCACTAAATATTTAGCAGTTTTTCTAGGAAAGTTCTTAACTAGATATATGAGTTTGTCAGGTTAGTTCATACTGTATTGCAAATCAATTAATTGTTCATCAAATACATCTTCTCATATCATTATAGAAAGGACATTTAACTAAGAAATGGATCTCATTCTCAATTTCAGTGTCATTGCAAAATCTGCAAAGTCTTTGTTCAGGAGGATCTCCAACGTAACGCCCAGTCTCTACCCTTAATGGTAGAATACCGCACCTAAATTGAGCAAGCATCGATCGTTAATGTCTGCTCAAATTTAAAAAAAATCAGTATAACATATATAAACAGAAGAAACAAACGAGGCGATCCTTGTGATTTACTTGTGTGAACTGTCTAGTAGTTATAACGTCAGTAAATAAAGATAAAGATAAAACACAACAAGAAAGTGCATGTTGTATTACATTATGTTGCTTAGGAGTTTATTTGAAGAGGAAATTAAAGTTGATGTATACTCGCACGATGTACAACGTGACTTTAGGCGCAGGTACACACCAGTGTTTATGTATACTCTAAGAACTTTGAAACTGGGTTTGTCCAAGTATACTGCTTATTAATTAGTATAGGCAATGAATTGTTGATAAAACTGTCTAGCCAGTTTTAAAGAAAAGGTAATTGTCAAGAATCTGCTTGATATTTGTTTATGAGTTGTTTGGCGTGATTACACATATAAGCGATGCTGTTAGCGAACAATAAGGGACATACAACAACCTCAGGGAATGATTTGGATTGACAAATGCATAGACATTTAGTTTCGCCTTATAGTAGTAATAATAATAATAATAATAATAATGATAGCTTATATTCTTCACTAGTCAAATGTTTACAAACATTGACCGTGTGTTCCATTGTAGTGTACAATATGTGTAAGACAACAGGTGCTTCTGTTAAAGTTGTAAATACCTGGGTCCGAATTCATACTTAGCAAAATCTTAACTTAAGTCGTTCATTTTTTTAAACACATTTTTTCTATCGATTTAAGACGTTTACTTAATATTTGCAATAAGGTTATGGATAAATCAAACCTACATCTAAATATGTATCTTAACATAGATTATTTGTTATGTCCCTGGGAGGGTACTAAGGATATTCAAAAGTATGCAAAACTCTTAACTGTTGACTTAAGTAATATTTCCCACTTCAGTAGTTTGATGAATACGGGCCCGGATGTCTTCTTGATTAATTACATTTAGATGTATATAAGCTAGATTAAACTATGCCTGTTTGAAGTTTAAGTTGCTTATTCATTGCGACTGAAGAAGAAAGTCATCGCTTTACAACGTTAAACACGGCCTAGTAGGGGTAATTATAACGAAAGTATAAAGATCACAAGCATATCCTTATTTGTATCAAATTTTGCAATTAAAGCTCACAGATACATTTTACTAAGATCAAAAATATCAAAATGTTGATTTTAATTTGAAAAGGTCTAGATAGTTAGCCGTAATAGTGACGCAAGTGTTGGAGCGACACATCGGCATTTAAGCCAGTTTTACTTTAAAGATAAATAAATAAATAAATAAATAAATAAATAAAATAAGTAAATATATAAATACAACATCTATGTTAAAACGAAGTGGGTGCGGGCGCATCTTCACGTTCAAATGGAAACATATCATCGAAATTCATTAGTCTTCTGCGCTGTTTTTACGAAGAAACTCTTAAAATAAATTTATGATACGAGTGGTTATTAATTTTAGGAGAGGTAGGTGTATGTAAGATTATACGGATAAGCAGTTAAAGAGTTTATTAGCCTAAATTAAATTGCGTTTTAATGAAAACATGACAAGATCTTCAAATTAATTAAAAACACATTAATCATAAAACTGCATGTTACGCTATTTTCAGCAGTAAACTAATACATATATAATATAGTAACTATTATAGTTTAATAAAGATTATTCCTTACATATGTTTTATAGACTAAGTGCTTATTTGCAACTTAACATGTCCATTTTAATTAACATGATTAAAGCTATAACGTTATAATATTCCAATAGCTATTTGTTATAATTAAGCATGGTGGTAAAACAAATGCATCCTCTCGAGGAAAATAAATCTGAATTCAAACTGATCAGAACATAAAAGTAATAGTCTTAGCAGGGATTCGACATAAAGGATCCTATAAAACGAAGTGATTAATGGACGATTTCATCACAAGTTAGTTATATGACATATAAAATACAAACAATCAACATTAATCAATATTAAACAGATAGGAAAAAAGAGCAAAACAACAACATAATTATAACAACTGTCACAGGAGGAGTCAGTCAAGTTAATGAAGTGAATTGCGTTTATCTAACGCAATGCATTATCAGCACTATATCGAAGACACAAGATACCAACATTAATAAATTTCGGTAAAAATCGTTATCACTGGCAAACACAGATATTTTGACTGAGTTAGATGTTTATTTGTTACAGTTGTAAAACGATGCACAACAAGATAAGATCTTAAAGACATCACACCAGCCTAATCCATCCTACAGAAATAGTGGGGGCATAATTATGATTGTTTTTTTCATGCATTGTGAGAAGCACGAGAATTTCATGCAGAATTGGAGATTGGTATGTGCTGTTATATCATGAGGCCCCGGCACACAATTTTAAATCCGATTTAATTATTTCTAAATTGTATGTGTAACAGTACCATCATGATTTAATTTCAGTATTTTTAGTATTGATTTTAGTTCAGTTTAAGACAACATATATTATATTGTTAATTTAATAATAATTATGTGTAAACTTACATTAATTGGGTCTGTTAAAATGGTCTCCAAATACAGTCTTTAAACAATAAACTGACCCATCTTAACCAAATTCGATTTCGGTATCCATATAGGATGATCGACGTGCGTTGTCCAAACTAATGTTTTCATTTCAATGACACACAGCTAAGTTTGTTTTTAAAAAGTACTGTATATCACCACAAGAACCTATCCTTTTGTCGTGAAAAATGCTTAGTGTGTTATTAAAAGATTCCACTAAATAAGAGTCCATACTGAAAATGTAATTCTGGGGAGTTTTGTAAACGTCAAAACTTTTGATTGTCGATAATAAAAGCTGTTTTGCAAAAGGGTCTGTTAATGATCTGTTTTGATAATACGACTTGGCTCATAATTTTTATCTGTTTTACACTTGTCATGGATGTTCTCAAAGTGTGGCACAGTATTATCTAACATAGATTTTAATTTGTCTATATCACCCTTGAATTTCTCATTGCATATTGCACGTGAGTTTTTACAGGTCAAACCTTGTCATACAACTGAACAGACTTTTGCCGTGCCTACATTTAGCGCCTGAAGATATGTTTTTCTTTTTTTTCCCACAGACACGTGTCACGTGTCATATTGATTTACTGTGTCTTTTCCCTGCTCTCGTACACATTTATTTATGCTGCATTTCTATCGCGTACATCATGTACATGACGGCGCACTTTAATATTTTTTCATCAAATGCCATATTTAAATGTTTCTATTCTAAACAGCAAAATGAACATTTAGCAATTGTAAGAAACATTGCACATTGTAGTCTTATATAAAATTATGTCAGGGCCTCAATAAATATTTTCCACAGTAGAGGATTAACAAGTTTGTTATCGTCCCTAGCTATTAAATGTCCGTGATCTTTTGATTCTGGTGTGATGTCTTTAATAAATTGCGATAGAATGATGACACGCAGCATGTTATAATGATTAAATAATATGCTACAGTTTGTGAAGGCGGTGCTATAACATTTGGACGTTTAAATGACGCACGATACGCACTGGAAATACTGGTATGGTATGATCACATGGAATTAATTTAAGACAACAACAACAAAAACAATAACTTTTTTTTCTCAGATCAAAATACATGATGTATGAGAAACGTCTAGTGGTGAGAATTTCATAATATAATTTAATAATATTAATGATAATAAATAAAGTCAGCTAAAGGGGTAGGTTAAGAAACAGTCAACGTATCACCTCCATAATCCTGAATAGATTTGTCTTGAAGAATATTGCATGTAATAACATCAACACACAAGAGTAGATATAAAAGTCAAACATGAAATGAAACATTCAAGTCAGCCAAAAGCACGCACAGAAACCAACAATAATTACAAAAACAAATGAAAGGCAATATAATTAAATGACAAGATCACAAACATAAATGGGCTGACAATAAGTTTACGGTCTTGGAACGGTCGGTGGCAAAAAAGGCCGCATGGAATTTTAACCACTTTCTAGGGTGCACCAAACCTAACTCTTAACATAGTGTTACCCCACAATGAAACTGGAACTCTTAAAGATATATTCAGCAGGTTATAATCTCATACAAACAATGCAGCATTTATAGACATTATTCGTATAAAACATAAATTATCATGTTTATATGAATACACAAAACAAAATCCTAGAAACCTAAAACAAATCAAGTGCTTAGTGACTTGGCAGATGCCAGAACACGGCAAACCGTTTAAGGTACGACAAGGGTATATAAGGCGAAAAACGAACGTTACCGTCCTTAGGATATACTGAAAGGAAAAAGAAACGCGACACGGGGAATTTCCGCTATATATTGGATATACTGCACACTTAATTCCATACTTAATCCCAAGATGTTTTGTGAAAAAAAAGTTGCAGTTAAGTAGAAAAAGAACACAACTGTGATGTTGTAGACGTTTTTGTCACAGTACAGGTTGTAACAAGAAATTCATAAATGTTGAAATTAATCATTGAAAAGTTGAGCCAATTCAGTACTGTATTTAACGTAAAGAGTTTGCAAAATTTTGCATCCTGAGTTTGCGCCAAACGCGTACTCTGTGAAACTTTGCAGGAATACTATTTGCTGTGTTACGTGTTGTTTTAGTCTTTTTTTCCGAAAGGACATACAACATATAGCGTTTGTTTTTCCTTTCGGTATAGTTTCAACGTAGTAGTCGTGCAATATAATAATAAATCAGCAATATGAACAAACGAAATGCTTTGAACATTTACAGTTGTAATACTTAATTGAAAATATGCAAGTTATGTAGACAAATCCGACGGGACGGCGCAGATGTGCAGACGTTGGAATTATCGGGATACTGGCGTTTCAGTTTAAACTGCCTATCATAGTATGCATATTGAAATGCGTGGCCTTAAGTACCGAAGAATTAGTTTCAAGCCGTAAATTGTATGCAGCATGCGCTGTACATTAAATGAAACATATTCATTTCAATGCGAGACTATTTATGAACACAACACCGATTTTAATGTAATGGTATGGCTACGAATCGACAGGCGAGTGTTTAAAGCTGTTGTAACAAAGAATGATGATGCCAATTCAACGTCGTTAATTAGCAAAATAAGTCTCTGTGAGCATCTGTGAGCATCTGTGAGCATCCGCAATTTGTATTGAAATACATTATTTGAGAAGATACAGGTGTTAATTATAATGTTAAAGCATTGATACTCCATTGGCCAGATTCCGATGATGTATCTGCGATTCCCGTCGTAAGAAAAAACGCTAAGTTTATAAGAATCTATAATTTGTATAGTTTTATATTCGTTTTAATAGGACTTTGATAACAAAAGTAAATTGTATGCGTACATTTAGAAACACATCATAACTGGCATATATATGTTAAGAATGAAATTGGTAAAATACAACTCAAAACTAAACGTGTGAATGATTAACACATATTTTATTGCCAGTAATTTGTACATACAGAATAATATCTACATATATACAATATAAATATTATAATGACAAATCGGTCGGGTAACAGTTCAACCAACATTAGTTTAAACCCTTCCCAGTTAACATTTTAAAATTGCAAATGCATATGGCTTAGTGAAATAAATTACAATGGCAAATACTATATTGAGAGAAAGAGAATGATGAATAGTGAACACAACATATAAGAGAGAGAGAGAGAGAGAGTTTTTTTTCACCAATCTCTAAGTTCAAATCAGTTAGAAATCATTAACATTTAACAGTGCATACATGTAACATCAATTGCTATATCTCTATAACTTGAGATATGTACAACAACAGCAAACACTATAGTGGTATGTTTAGAGTGTCGAAATGCATCAGAGAATCAGACACTTTGACACAACATGAGAATCAAATGGACTTGTGGCAATCTGGATGTTATTTAAAACCTGTATTGCCAAAGTTTATTGAATAATTTGTATCTATGAAAATTGCTATTAATACTTTTCAAATAGTTCAAAGCATATTTGTGTTTACGTATAGCCTTAAGTGCGATACATTGCGACATATACTTTTGCAACTTGGATATAGCTATATTGCGGACTAATAAAAACAACTTGAAAACTCCATAGTAAATGTACAGAGAAAATTTGTAGTGAATAACATATTTTATTTCATCGAGAAGTGAGAAAACTATATATTTTCACGAATGGGAAGCATGAGTGAAAAAAAAAAAAAAGCTCACGTCGAGATGAAATAAAATATGTTATCCATGACAAAACAACAAATAATATTTTAATTTTATGATTTTACGAACATAATTTAAGGAAACCACGGTAGAACAACAAAAGTAGTCCCGGCAGATATTACGAAAATAAAACTCTATATTTCACAATGTGAAATTAATTATATGCAAGCAGATTGGAAGATTGCCAGGTATCAATTTATAACTAGAGTAGTACGCCACATACAGAATACGACTTTACATTATATTTTCAGAACGTATCTTTAATGCTAACACAACTATATTAATTTTCTGAAATTCCCTTTAAAAGCTGCACGTTGGATATGACTGGTACGTATTATACGGGTTAAAGTTCTCCGGCCATGTTTTGTTTCATAAGCGTGTTTATGTTTATTTAAATCGAAATCAATACGCAACAATATATATTGACAATTTACACATTGCAATATCTGTGAAAAACGACGATAATGTTGTATTTGATGACGTAGAAAATTGTGTACATGTAAATTAATCCACAGGTAAATGTATTTATCATTTATCTGGCAATAGTTGTGCAATTATACTATTCAGACTGACATCATTTCCCCGTCAGTCACGCAGTAGTAAAAGTAGTATCTACGTCATGCAAATATTACTTATCTTTACATTCAGTTCAGTAGCGGTTTTAATTAGTGTTTTTTTTCTGAGTCTATCAAGAAAATTGGATTTAGAGTTAACTGTTTTAATTGATAATACTACAGAAAAGGGTGGCCGTTAACGTGTACTTCCATAATCATGCTGTCGCAATAAGGAATAAATAGTGTCACAATTGTTTGCATTGATTATGTTTAAGAATTTAATAAAATTATGACATTATGGTAGCCAGGTAATTACTTATTAAGTATCTCCTCGACGAACGAGACATTCAATTGCAATAGCCTAGGTGCGTCTGTCCATTCGAAGTGGTGTGTTAGTGTTAACATGAGTTGCTTGAATATATTTCCATAATACACTGTTTAAAAAAACACACTTAGAACCAAACATTAGCTGTTAATACTTCGTAAAAGGAACAATGTATAGATTAACTTAGTATGACCTCCTGAGACTGGTTTTAACATGAATGACAACCCTTTTTATAGTAGTATCAATTAACACATTTAACTCTTCAACATCAAATGAACATCTATTGATAGTTTCGGAGAGAAACATATATTAAAAACCGCTACCAAGTTGTATGTAACAATAAATAGATACTATTTTTACTACTGCGTGACTGTACAAGGAAATGAGATAAATCTTAATTGTATAGATGCACAACTATTGCCACGCTTAATTTACCTGTTTAAAGTTTTCTACGTCATCAAATAAAATATTATTCTCGCTTTTTCACAGATATTGCAATATTGTTTGTCAGATAGCTGTGTCCTGTGACTGTTACTCTTTCTGTTCATGTTTTTTATCTACTTTAAAATGTTGAATTGGCATTATGGCATTGTGTTCCCTGTTACGCAATAATACATATGGTGATCAACTGACTACTTTAATGCATTAAACGAAAACATGCTGAAAAGATGATTCCAAAAAACGTATACATCGTAACAAGTACTGCATGCTATGATTTCAAATGATTTTATGTTTCATGCATGATACCAAAGTTAAAAACTGTCAAGTATCCTCAGATGGCATACTTCACATGAATCAATATATTAAGTAACTATGACCTTGAACATTAATCTTTTGACTTTATTTATGAATAGTGCAGGAAAAAATGTCAAATGTACGGTAATGCACTTCACTCGATATCAAAATACTGCCAGCATTTGCACATTAACTCTAGTGCTGTGTCTGATTGTTAACTATTAACATATCATAAAATAATAACGAGCTTTTTTATTATCTGATACAGCAATTTATAGCATCAGTGAAGATATTTATTTTCTTCACAACGTCAGAGGGCAGGTGTGCTTCTGCACTTGGCACTATTTGTAACGTATCTTCAAATCATTGCAGTAAATCATGAGTATCACTTGTGTTTAGAGATACCTCTTGTGTTTATGTGTTTGACATATATACAAAATGAATTGAACTATATTTCTGTAACATTATAACTCCCTCGACAACTAATAAATAGGTAACTGATTCTCTTTTTGTCAGCGTTGATGTGGTTTTAAATGCAGTAAATGACACATTCTTGAAGTGAGTTTTTAAACGCTTTATGGTAAAAATTCTGTTTCACTATCACCGTTTGAAAGCACATAAACGCCGACAAAAAATTAGACCAATAATTTATTTACATAATTTATATTCACATAATTTTACCAACATTATTCATGTACGTACCTGAAGAAATGATACGGATAGAAAGATGCATACGAGAAAACTTCCATCATTATCTATTGAGAATGAGACTCACTGGATGCTAGAGAAATAGCTCCGCCACTGTGAAATATGAAGTTTATTCGAAATCAAATGCTAATTATCTAAACCATGTAGAAAGAACGACAATAATGATGAACATATATTAGTATGACCCAGGTAACAGTATTGTACAATGAATCTCTTTCATATATGACTATAGGTGAATATTATACCAATTAATGTGCAAAAGTATGGAGAAATAACAGTGGACAAATAACAGTGTAATTTGATTATTAGTATATTTGATGCCCCTTCTCCCACGCCCCCACCGATGAAGTAGGATGAAACAAATGTATATAGTGTAATCCAATCTCATACTATTTCATTTGAGATATAATAAAGAAAAGAAGCAGACGTCCGAGTGCGAAATAATAAAATATTTTGATATATATATTTTATCTTGCATAGACAATTACATACACCATCAAGGTATGTGCAAACATATGGTAATAATACAGTGTAATTGTTTGTGTGATTGACATGTTGACCCCCTGAGGGCCCCTGGGTGCGGAGCCATCATCATAATGTTTCATTTGAGACATAATTATCACCCAGATCCCACCCCATCCACCCTGGTCCCCTGGGCAGAAGTCCGAGTTCGAAATAACAAAATCATTTCATATGTTGTTTGTCTTTCATAGACGATTACATACTCCAAATTATGTGGATCATAGAGACACATGACTGTAATTGAATGTTGAGTGCCTTTGACCGTTTGAACCAACTGAGGGCCCCTGGGTGTGGATCGATCATCATAATGTTTCATTTGAAATATAATTACCAAAAGAAACAACCTCCTCCGCCCACCCCACCCACCCTAGGGCCCCAAGGGCAGACGTCAGAGTTCGAAATAATGAAATCGTTTGATATGTTGTTTATTTTGCATTACATAGACCAAGTTATCATGGTTATGTGCAAAAATATGGAAAAATGACAGTGTAATTGAATTTTTAGTGTATTTGACATTTTGAACCCCATGAGCGCCCCTTGACTGGGAGCCAACAATAATGTTTCTCTTGCATACCCTAAGTTTGGTGGAATTCCGATCGGCGGTTTAGGAGGAGATGCGGTAAAGGACGGACAGCGAACCAATTTCCCTGAAAGGCCACACCGCGGATACATAGAGGTATGTGTTCTTCCCAAATTATGCACTCTTGGGTCCACAGTAAGTAACTAACGGGACGCAGCGAGATTTACACATCAATATTGCCATTGCAGTGTTTCATTTTAATTATCCAGTATGATATTTCAAATGTTATGTTTATCTCTTACTACATCTAAAATAATTGACCTTCAAAAACTGGATATGAACACAAGGATCGTAATGGAAACCACGATCATATTGGAAGCCCAACCCTAAAGGCCCAACTACCGTATGTATAAAGGCAACTAGATGGAGCTGGGGGCTGGTGTATCATACACATGCATACAGGGTTAAATGAGGGAGTCTTTTTTTTTGAAATTTTTGAAATTCCACCTCATATATTTGTTGATGTTTGGTACAGAATTAAACTAATATTAAACAATTCAATTTTTTAAACCTAACATACACAAATCTGAAAATATAAGGGAGCAGCCTGTGGGTCATGAATTGAGAAGTTCGCAAATGCACGTGGAAGTGTTTACAGCAGACGACACGTAGCAGTATGGCTTAGAGATAGGCAATAGGTATATTGTGTGTGTTAACCTCCGTAGCAGTAATCTAAGACCGGACATTTGTAGCTGTGACTATTCGTGTGTTCCTGATAACAAACCATCTCTTACATGTACATCAGAATCATAAGCATCACCATGCACTTCTGTATTATCCCACCAATGAACATTGGATATTCTCTTCGCAGGCTCAAAAATGTATATGTGCCTTAGTCATAATTATATACGACCTTATAGTTTTTTTATAATCTCTATCATGTCCAGCCATTCCTTACAATATTTTGTACAGATATTCTTTTTTTTGTATTTGTTATTCCCAACAACATGTCGTCTTAACAGGACCATGGACTGTAGAGCAACGCGCTATATAATAGTCAAACATATCGAATGTTCAGTGCCGTAGGTATTTACGGCTTATCTACGCAAACGTGATCGATAATAGCCGATAAGTGACCTGTACGGTTTGTCTTGTCTTTAATTACAAACAAATTACAAAAATGTGCGTACTTACTGACTACAGCTCTTAATTAAGTTTGCATTCTTTAAACAAATAATTAATCAAAGAAAATGATAATTTAATAACGAGTTCATTATGAACGTTTCTGAAAATATGTGGGTTAGTTCCAAAGTAAATACATCTCTGCTATTCGTATGATGATAATAATCTAATAGAAAAAAACGATATATTATTGTAAAAGGTATACTTAAAAGTTGCGTATGCAGTTTTTAATTCACAGACAATATGGTACATATGGTATATGAACAGTTTCTTTAAAAACAATACTGATTTCAGTCAAATACATTGATTGGTAAAGCTCTGAATTAATGCGTGTCAATAAAGGTAATTCATTTGAAATTGAACAGGATATATGTGTTCCACCAATGAGAAAAGCGAACTATATATCGCTGTAACCGAGTGTCCATTAAAAGATGTCATTGACCTTGATAAACCAACATTGGAAAACATATTTTAAAATACAAAAGATTCATACAGATGATAACATGTGTTGCATACATTACTGATTAAACACATGATGTTGCAAATGATGTTATTCAAGGTTTGACTGATATGTTACCCTCTGCAACAGAAACGGTAGATGATATTTTGTCAGAATGGAAGATGTTTTATTTTTATGTTCGGGCATCGCTTCCGGAAAAAAACCTAGCCTTGAAATTGTTAATGAACGTGATTACGTTGTGTTGTGTGTCAGTTCTTGTGCAATGAGGTATGATGTCAGGTTTGAAAAATAAAGGACATAATTTTACCGGAATCATAACTCGAGGACACTACAGTACAGGCCTATGGAATTTCCTAGTAAACACATTTTGAATGAAATATCGAATAAGGTCAAGTTGCTTAAGTCTGTGGAGTATTACACAACTTCTCAAAACAGTTTCAAAAACTGTGTGAAACTTTGAACGATTCGATTCAACATCATATAAACGTGTTGACCTTAAGAAATTAAACTTTGGAAAGATGAGATCGATTGAAGATGCAATTGTTATACTTTGTAAGAAATGAAAATGGAAATTGACCAGTTCAAAACGAATGCTAATAATTTCAAGAAATATATACCGAAGTTTATTTCATCAACAAGGTTATAACAAAGCTATAATCAGTTAAGTATTGCCGCCTATGAAATATAATTTTACTGTATTTAATTATCAATACTGAAGATATTGTGTGTATGCTTATTTAAAAGTACCTCTTAAATTAACATTGATTTATACGCGCATAACCATGAAATCTGAATTTTTTCACTTTTGCCATTCATACTTTGAAAAACGAACACAAACAAGTAATACAGGTGTGACCCTTAATTGTTTTATATCTCCATGAAATATGAAGTGTGTAGGCAAAGAGGTTAAACTTAACAAATTCAATTAACCACCTGACAGAACATGAACGAAAGAAAGTAAAAACGGTCGAGCGACACTCTATATCCTCTGACAACTTTTAGTAAGACGTTATGAATTGGATAAAAGGTTGTTTTTTACCGTCCGTGACTTTGATAATATCGAATAGGTGAGCTAAATGGCAATACTCACCATATAAGACGAGCCGCTAAGCTAACACAAACCAACGCCTCTTCATTGAAAAACTAGCGCTTACCTTTAACAAACACTCGCTTTGATAAATGTTAACATCGTCAAACCAAACCAGACAAAATGTGCATGCTTTAACATTTGGTGTTGAGGTTAAAATCTATCAGCAACAAATTAAAACACTATGGACTGATCCAACAAATACATAAGGCAGTAAAGTAGATATATACACGTTATTGCCGTATAAACTGCCCGATAGCAGCAACTATAGATGTCCACGTCGTAAACTTGATGTGGTCACTTTAAAGTTTCGTGCATTGTGTACATGTAAAACACAGACATGCAGTGGACATTATCATCGAGAAAAAAGTTGTAAAATCACGATTGTTTGCAAAATATGGGTTTCTACACACCAGCATATGTCTGCTTACACACTAGCGTGTTGATATCTACAAACTCAAATTCGATTCGCACTTTACCCACAGTGATAACTACAATGTGTCAGTAATATCATTGGTTTGTCACGTATATCCGCCACATACAACTAAACTGGTATAAAACCGGTATCAGCGCAAATGGATTCTAGACGAAAACCAGTCACGGTTGCTCACATTACGCTTTATCAAAACGTGTATACAAAACAGTAGAAAATAATAATTAGTTATTTTGTTTATCACAGTGTTAAAACGAAATGTTTTTAAAAAAATAAATTTCACGGTTTCTCCCTGAAAGTGTGACGGCTCTCGACGACAATATGTTTAATGTAACGTTTACTCAACGACGATTTTTCTATTTTCAGAGTCTAACTAGCAGATGCAAACGTTATTCTCTGTGGTTTTCATCATGTACATAAGCGGCTAGACAAAGTCACAAGGACAGGAAAAAACAATAATATAGACAGTTGAGTCAAATTACGGGATTAGTCATAAAAATAGTCCATTTAACATACACGGAAACGATACATAGTGAGATTCACCTGTTTGTGATGTCGTTTGCATTTATTATTACTTGTGCCTTCTTGTTTGTCTGTTTGCGTGTTTGTTTCTGTGTTTTGTGATTGACTGTCCTCCTTGAATGCTACTTTCCCTGTCCGATCTTTTTATATTTCTTTATGAGCCTACGTGTGTTCCCTTAGCTCCCAACTGTTCAGTAGGAGAACAATGAATGAATGAATTGTGTTTACTGGCACGTCGACACATAAATAGGTCATATTGTGCGCAGAAAACGATGAATCATGAAAGAATGAAATAGTAATTAAAAATAATGTAAGCGTATAAAGATAAAACTATATACACATAAGGGATGATATGGTAGCAATATAAACTATGTTTATCATGCAGATATGCACTTGTTTGCCTAATAAAGGGGTGACCTAATAAAATTTGCTTTAATATGCACTGGCCAATATAGCAAATCAATGCGGAATCCCCCGGCTTTTAATGTACGTAACGTTATCTGTCGTCATGCACGTAACGTTGCCAGACGTCTTAAACAAACTAAACACAACAACATGGCGGCGTCCTCGATAAGCGTAACATTCTGAGAAATAGGTAATAATAGTAATTCATAGAGAAAATTTAGTTAATCTACATGATAAATAGAATATTATGTCAGTGCCTTTTACTATCAAGTTTATTATGCTCGGCACGAAAACGAAGAATGGCTCGGCAGAGCCTCGCCATTCTTCGTTTTCTAAGCCTCGCCTAATAAAGTTGATAGTAAAAGGCACTGACATAATATTCTCAAAATATATGTAATTCAACAAATGCCCGCCAACGGGCTGTAAACAAGTTAATATATATAGGAAAATATTATATTTATTTATATTGTCTGATTTTCTTAAGGAAATCTAAAACAAGACTAACATCTATAATATCAAATAACTCTTTCAACGGAGAACAATTTAAAACTATGAATACAGCCATCATTATGTGGTGTCGTATTGCCTTTGTAAACAAAATTTGTTGATATCGCCTATTCTAATCGGTAATCCACCAAATGATGTTATTAATAAAAGCCAATACGGCCTTCCATACATCAATTCATGCTGCTTGTGTTGGCTGGTGTCAAAATATATTGTTAAATGTTCATATATTCGTCATACCCATCATATTTTTTGTCTTTTGTTGAATATTCCATATGTATGCTACTGTAGTGTAACCAACATACTACACGTTTGTATTCACTGGTGTACTCGTTAAAGGCAGACAGAGCATGACATGAGACATTTGGAAATCGCCGAACACGATAAATATAAAACATATAGCAGTTTCGGTTTAATTTAGGTTCATGACGGTAGTGAAACATGATTGCTACCGTTTTTGCCCTCTAGTCCCGGGTTGTGCATTAAAATAAGCATTCCGATTTATTAATCCTCCAGTAACATTTTGACTTTAAACATACTTGCAAATATTAAAATACAATGTTGATTGTTCATCTTTTCTTCGTTATTATACCATGGGTTTGAATATATTACGGATGAAATATGGTCAACAGTTAGTTATATGCAAACAAAATATATATTGCCCTATACTATTCTTAAAATTAATATTAATGATTAAACAAATGCATTTTTTATGTGAAAAAACTAAGCTTGTCTAAACTCGATTGCCTTGTTTCCCTTTACGGTGGACTCGTGACTTTCTTATTCCATTGTGTATGTCAAAGCATCACACGTAACATAATCTTATATCATATGATACTGCTATCAATATATGTATATGTAATCAGTATCAATACGAATGTATGCAACTCGTTGTTTTGGCGCAGGACCACTCGCAAGCTCGTCGTCCTTTGCCAAAACTACTCGTTCCAAGTAATATTTAGCCATACAAATTCAATAACCTATAATATAGTTAACCATAATTATCTAGTTTATGATTTGCAAAAACATTTTCAGCGCACACCACATGCGTATATGTTTGCGTTATACTCATCATTGAATACGATCTATACAGAAACGACATACCATGATTGGATACGGTAAATACAGTCATGTATTCCATATGTTATCTGATTGATGATAGTTTTTAGCAAAATCGTTTTGACATGCATTTAATATCAAAAGCGTTTTAACAGATTATCGCAAATATCAAATCAAACGCGTTTATGTAAACGCGTTTAAGTTTATGTCAGTTTAATTAAGCGTTTTAATTGCCCACCCAACTACTATCCTGAATGATCTAAATACTATGTTAAAATAAAAAAACAATAATAAAGAGAGATAAAAAAAAACGTGTCCTGGGGACGAACATAACGTCGGAAATGAAGACATTTTAATTAAAACGATATAAAGTGAAACCATAATTGATAATTCATTTCCGATAATCTAGTTATTACATCGTTTTTTCTTAGATGTGTATAAAACATTGGTTATGTCTAGCATTGTATATAGAAACGCCTGTGTTTATGATATATGTTAATCATAATGCATTACCTGATTACACTATAAACAAACACGATATTATGGACATGTCTCCTAGATAAGTATTATGAATTTACTCCATCATGGCTACCGTAACCATAAACTTCGAAAAAGCTTTTCACAATTCTATTATCGTAACCCTGATCTTCTTTGCAATTATAAAAGTAAGTTAAGAACGCTTCTGCGACAAGGACTATCACAACCTGATTCCAATGGTGATGTGATTTACAAACTTTGTAAGATCCTTTTGATGTTTGTCTGCAATCTTGTATTGTCGTGCCCTCAATGGTTTATTGTCTTGCTGCTCTGACTTCTGCCAAGTCACTGAGTACCTTCTTTGTGGCTTTCTGGGCTATTGTTTGTTTTTGTATTTATATATACGCGAGCATCTTTGTTTTATACTTATATTGCCTATTAATACTGCCTTATAGTTCATGTCGGTGATTTCTTTATTTACAATGTCCCGTTTTATTGGGATGACAGTAGGATAAGTGTGAGGTTTGGGACACCCTAGAAACCGGTTTAAAACCCCATCGGCCTCCTTTTTCCAATGACCGTTGCGAGGTGGTGGCTCAATTGTCAACCCTGTGTTGTGTTTGTGACGTCATATGCCTTTATTCTGTATTACTATTTCCATTCATGTTTTATTTTTTTCTTGTTTTTTGGTTTACTGTGTTCTGTGAAAGCTGCATTTCCTGCACGAGCTGGTAGACATGTTGCTCTTTTCACGAACGGGCATATGCGAGTGAATGAAAAACCACGACAACCATCGCGTGAAGGATTTTCCTATAATCGAAAGCAGTAGTTAAATAATCTATTTACTACATTTTAAATCAAGTTTATGTATACTTTCAACCAAAATTATTCGCTTTATTGAACATTATCGGAGGATGACATCGACGTCTGCACTACTTTTTGACGACTACCACAACGTCACAGTTATATATGTGTTCGGAGTTAGTTTTTATTATTTAGCGATTATGAATATTCTTTCACTGATAAATCCCAATCTTTCGCCCACAGAAATGTTATAAATTCCGTTATGTAATGCCCGTCTCACAACACAGTTGTTTTTGCACTGCCCGCTCTGCATATGTAGAAAGACCACTCTGGACAATTAAACAACTTCCTGAATGTTCTTGAATGTTCTTAAACATATTTTATTTATGAAACGTAAAGTCTGTTGTTCGAAATATCACGCATAAAACATCATGTTGACCAATTTGCCTTTTTTTAATATCCGTAGTTAGTAAATACCCTGTTGAGTTTCCATTTTCATTTTCAAAGGTATCACTACCCAGTATTACATTCTCAGATGTGGGCGCAAACTATCAGGCATGTCCAACCCTGGTATGAAAGCATGCACTTGTCCCATTCGTGTCACCTGGAACAAAACAAAGAGAAGATATGTGCACATTTTAAGAAATAAACTTTTAAGGCAGTCATTTTTTTTTTTTTTAAGCGCAATAAAGATCCTAAAGGTTGGTTGAAAGGCATATAACTGTATTGTGAGAATATTCCTGCCGTTGCTTCTAGTGTATATAAATGTTTAAACTCCGCTTTCTTGCTGATACAAAATTGTGTATATAAATGTTTAAACTCCGCTTTCTTGCTGAGACAAAATGATTGCGCCATTGTTTAAAAGCGGAAACTAAAATGAGACGAATCCCTGTAAGTAGTATTTTAGGCTTGTTTTATTCAGTATTAATATACTGAACCAAACAAGTAACGATACATGAATTCAATTATGTATTATTTTATTGACACTATTTTATTTCTGTATTTTTACTGAAATTATGAAAGTATAGGATATAAGACATCATTTAAGCTGATCATTGTTCATTTACTTCGAATAGAAATGTTGCTTAATCGTTTGTTAAATCATATGATCACAGTTGCAAGTTCTGAAAGTATCGGGTATGACCCCCGCGCGCGTTTAATACTGCGGTAATCTCCTCCGTATTGAGTTTAATAAATTTTGGAATTGACGTTGGGGTACAGCGTTCCATTCCTGAAATAACAATGTCTCCAGCTGTGCCAACGTCTGTGGTTGACGTCGTCTAATCCGACGGTCCAGTGCTTCCCAGAAATGCTCGATTGAAAAACATGTCTAGGGAGAGTGCTGACCATGGTAGGGCATTACTGTGCTGTTGGTTTAGATAATCACGACATATACGAACTGTGTGACACCTTGCGTTGTCTTGTTGCAACAACGTAACGTTTCTGTGAACGTTAAAGAATGGTATTACAACTGCGGCTAAAATAACGCTGCCCTTTCAAGTTACCACGCACTATCATCAACGAGGTGCGGTTGCAAAATGGCATGCCACCCCACACCATTAAGTTTCCGCCACCATAACGGCCAACCTCGTGTACACAGGCGTCAGCATAGCGTTCAACGCGCCTCCGGTAAACCCTAGGTCTCCCGTCCCCAAGCCTCAACTAAAATCAAAATTCGTCCGTAAAAAGTATGGTATTGTATTGGTTCCTCGCCCAATTGAGATGACTACCTGCCCACTGACGCTTTAACGAGCGGTGACGTTAAGTCACTATTGGTCCGTGGTATGGAGGCCTGGCTCTCAATCCTCTCTCTGCAAGTCCTTGACCTTTCAAAATGCAAGTTATGTAGAAAAACTATGGGACGCCGCGAGTTTTACACATGCGTCATGCGTCTCTTGAACATGTATATTATCGACCAATTCTTCAACAGTTTAAAACTATTTGTATTTATGAATTGGGCTGAGGTATTTTTTAAAACTGATCACATACAGTAGTGTGTGGTCCGAATAAAATATTTGAAAAGCAATAGATGAACCCAGCTTTCCTAGAGTTCCTGCACATTTATATTTTTAAATATACGGATGTCTTATAGCTGTACTAATTAAACTGTAAACTTACTTTAAGTCAAAAGGGGATAAACGTTGTGTTAGCAACTCTACAGAAGCGTGTTCTGTATGTGTTGCTATCACATTCAACGTAAATTTTGATCTCACGCTCTTGTTTAAAGGTTGCGTCAACATTTCCCGTTGCTTTGATTTAGTGTATACGACTGCTTAAAACTTCTTATTACATGATTTGCAACCAATCCTCTTTTTATGATTTGTTTATGAACCTTACAATAAATCATTTTAAAGGGTCACGACCCTTCCAGAAGATAAGCACACGTGCCTACAAGGCCCGACCACAATATGAGTCAAGCCGCCTTCAAGATAAGATAACCCGCCAAGAAAAAGAGAAAAACCTGCCAAACAGTTGAATAAACCCGCCTTGGAACGGATAAGGCTGATAGGGATTTACATCAGGTTTCATGGTCTACCAAATGTCACTAGTATACTATTGTCATCCCCAAAAAGACTTCATCATACGAGTGCGATATATTTATAAGCAATGTTATGTACGTCAAGATGCATTTGAGCTATCTGATAAATCGTGCCATTTGAATAATGAATGTATTAAACTGTTTTATCACATACTTGCCTATACATACACTGATTTTGATTATACGATACGCCATAGACCTAGTTAGTCAAATCAGTCAGGATTTAGTTGCCCAGTAATAAAGCTTTATCACACGGATGAAATAAAGGGTAAAATATATCATATCACGGACATAAGCGAATGTTCTTTCTGACGGTTTCACCAGAGTGATAAGGAACTACAGAATATACGATTGTATACCATTTTTCACGGGTATGGTTTGTCGTCTGCGTTTCATTAGTTGCATCCATCCATTTTTCGCGCCAGATTATTGGATATAGAACCATTATCCGTAGATGAAATAACCACTTTTTCGTACATTTTTTAAATTAGATAATATCAGATTCAATAGCATTCATTTAAAATAAATTTTTCGGAGAACAATAAATGCCGTGTATACCTACACAACAGATGAGAACACATCAAACTGGGACTAGATCTATTAATGACATTACTTTGTTCTTGCCTGAAAACAGCGTAGTAAATAAGCTGAAAAGTATGAAAGGAGAAATTTGGAAATCTCTGACACGATTAGTAATAGATAGAGTCTGGTCTCAGCGAGTTGGCTTATTTAAACACCGAGATGGGCGTAGCCCATCGAGGTGTTTAAATAACCAAGAGCTGAGACAGACTCCTTCTTTTTTGTAGCATGGTGTACTTAGTAACACTGTGACATCGGTCTGTTCAGGAACGGTATCGGAAAGTGCTTGCTACAGTTCACGCCCTCTATCCCCGGATTGAGCAGAACTCAATATTTAAAATGTCTATAGCACAACAATTTCAGCCATCCCGAAGATGGTATGCATATCTACAAATTCATTGTTGAAGTATATGATAAACAGAATAAAATGTTTATTTTCATATCACGACCTATATCAGGCCCTCGACCCATATCAGCCGGATAGCTTTAGGTGATACAGTGTCTCAGGCCTGATATAGGGTGGGATATGAAAATACCCATTTTTAGTCTCTATGGAATACATTTGATAGTTTGCGCGTCACAACATCGCATCATAGTATTGTATCGAATTTCTCCTTTCATAATTTTTATTATTATCAATTACATATTAAACATATACTATTAGGCAATTCTCTATAAATAACATTGCAAGCAAGTAACTTCAGTAAAACATGTATTTCATTAAGTTCATTTCTATCATGTATTCGTTATATTTTCCAATTATAAAGCTATTCATATTGTATTTGCTTATACATATGAATACCATGCAAGAAACAAAACGATTTATCAAACAATATCTGATTTTGTTTGAATGCTAACATAAACTCTTTGTTTGCATGTTTCATTATAACGAGTTAACTTGCATGCCATCTTCTGGATGGTTAAAATTGTGTACTATTGATTTTATGAATATTGAGTTCTGCTCAACCCGGGGCTAGAGGACTTGAGCGGTAGCTAGCATAATTTCACTACCGCTCAATTAAACCGAGACTGCAATATTTCGTATGTGTCGTGCTCGGCCGTTTCCTAAGGTCCATTATCATACTCTTTTTTATAGCACAGTGGCGTTGCTTGTGCAGTGTGGTGGCAGTAAAACGTCTCCCCCCGCTTGAAATCAGTATGTTATCCATTCGATATTTGGAGATCGTTGAGCCCGATACTTATATTTAGTTATCGGTGGTAAATTCTCAATTTCTTTTGTTTTCTTACATAATTTTTGATTCGGTGATTCCACCACTCCTGCCGATAATAGGCTCTGGGTATTGTTTAACTACTCACAGGATATGCTGTCTGCTTTTTAATTTAGTCTTTTGGCTGTTACTTGTGATACGCAGGCTTCATAACTGCTGTTCCCAACTAAATTCCATTATGTTTATTTCACTCTTTGGAGCATTTAATTTTATTAGATACTGGGACCATACGCCGTACGACATGGAGAAGTTGTGCACTCCATGTCCACCGCCATATGCATGCCATCTTCTGGATGGTTAAAATGGTGTACTATTGATTTTATGAATATTGAGTTCTGCTCAACCCGGGGCTAGAGGGCGTGAGCGGTAGCTAGCATAATGTCACTACCGCTCATGAACAATCTCAATCAAACCGAGACTGCAATATTTCGTATGTGTCGTGCTCGGCCGTTTCCAAAGGTCCATTATCATACTCTTTTTTATTGTCCATCAATCATGTCAATACATTAAACGAATATATAATGCTCGTGTAACACGATAACTATTACAACAAATGCCGTGCAAATCATTTACAGTTATCATGTCCTATCATACGTTTAATGCCAAGTACGCCATCTAAACAGGTCATGTTTATCGTGCTTATCAGGGAGGAAACCAATCATAAAACAATAAGCATATTGAACAGACTCAACCTCAAGAGGAACATTTCTATATCAACCGTCATATTACTAATAGATAAGCACAGTACAACTTTTGATTTATGCACATGTTAAGGTATGCCTTCACCTTGATGAACACATTGCAACATGTATTACCGAATAACAGATATATACTATATTAAATACGTCTGAAGTTTATAAAAGGGAGAATCGTCTTACAGATTTATGACAGATTATCATTGCCAAGGAGTTAGTTCCCTGAATGCACTGTTTTTTTTTCAGATAGTGTGATTTAAGGATTGTCAGTTATAGCTAATTTGTTACGCACAAATAATGATTCCAGCATGAAGTCAGTCATGTTGTCGTCAATGATCTCCCACGCACTGAGAACTTCCAATCGATTTTATTCGGGCAAATCTCACCTTCCAATATGAAACACAACGCTGTTTAAAGTACACAATATTGTTTTATTTGAGACAGTCTTTAACAAATATTTGTAAGTTTATTGCTACAGAAGACATGTGGTAAGAAGCAATAGACGAACAACATAAAATCAACTAAACTTTTAATTCCAAACTCTGGACTATTTATTGTGAATTTTGTCCTCCCCTCAAGACAGTCAAGTCAATAGAATGTTTACATATCGTGGTCGACATTGAACGTGAAATTGCACTAATTAAAGGTAGAATCAGCGAGAAAGCCAAGAGATTGGGAGATCATTGACGACAACATGACTGACTTCATGCTGGAATCATTATTTGTGCGTGACAAATTAGCTATATCTGACATTCCGGGTGGAACATCAGAGTGGGTGGGGTATGCTTCAATTTGCCCGAAGTCATTGATTGGCGGAGGTTCAAGGCATGTGGTCTGTCTTCCACTAAAGGATGGATGCCGATCACATAAACTTAATTGCTTTGGTTGTTGACCCACGGATGTGTGACCTGCAGAAACTGGGGTTGAGGTATTTTGATGACATTTAACCGACAGAGTCGTGCTAATTTGCCTCTTTTGAAAGGGTGTGCAGTCACGGCTGTAATTTCTCACAGAAGCTTCTTTTCAGTGGCCAGACATCAACATTATGTGACATAACTCAACACCAGCATTACTTAACGCGCTTATGCGGTTGCTCTGAGACTATGTGCTGAGTACAAACATAATTTTCACATATTTTTTTCATGAACTCAGAAAACATTCTTTGTGATACTGGATTACAGTATACCAGCATTGGGCAAGGGTGTTTGACTTTGGCCGGCAAAATAAAGCTGGTGCATCCTTGTCGCAATGATCAAGAAACAATTTAAGTGCTTTAATCGGACAAACATGATCGTTTGTTGCATACATACGCTTGTCAGATGGAGCTTCTTGATCACCAAACCCACCCTGAGGTTCTGTTGTTGTGTTTCATGTTGAATGGAAACATACTCAATTCCCTCATCATCAACATCGAAGCTAAAAGAATGGACATTGAGCTGATGATGAAATTCTAAACCTCGACTGACAACATGGAACGCTAGACAGAATCATATCTTGTACATGAGAATTTGCGGATCAGCGTTGGACGAATTAAGGTAAGTTGCGCACAGATCATTATTTGATATGATTTTTGTGTGCTGAGTGGGCCTTGACGCTCCTGACTTTACCATGTATTTAAGATTAGAATTTAACAGGTCGTTTGACTTCCGAAAACACTTGTCACGAACAATATCAGTGTCTCTTCCCAAGTCTTTCATATGCCTATTTAAAGCCACTCTTATGTTTTTCAGGGAATTTCGGTGGTATTCCTTGGCTTGGTTTTCCGGAAGTGACTTTTTGCGACTGTCGATGCTCTTTGGGGCTGCCGACGCATACATTTCGCGCAGCAAAACTGCCAGATCTTTGGATGGTACACTGTTTAAATCCACAGCCGGATGACCACTCTCGATGCACCACTCTGGAAAATAAATCCACTATAGGCATAAATGTACAGTATGCTTGCGAAAAAACAAAACTAAAGGTTTTTCAGTGTTAATATATTATGTTCCTTTTTTGATGACGTTATGGAAATATAACATTTCACGGACAGTACAACTGCAGTATAACATTTCGCGAACAGTTTGTTTTATAGAAGCATTTCAACATTTCACAGACAGGTCAATGGAAGAATAACATTTCACGGACAGTTCAATGAAAGTATAACATTTCACGGACAGTTCAATGGAACATTTCACGGACAGTCCAAAAATTGCATAAAACAATGACCATGGTTACACTTGACGTTACATTACCATTTCTGACATATTTTTTCTTAAAAATGTGGACAATATGTGATTGTTTACTTCAGAATGGATTATAAATATTTTACTAAGTGTTTTTTTTACTGTTTGATTTTTTTTATAAATTGTCATTTTATTGAGCCATAATTTGTTCAAGGATCAATTTTCATTTTTTTGGATGTTAAATTATTAAACGATAACATATCATTTTTTGCGACATTATCAAAGTATAACATGTCATAATATTTCGAAAATATGGCCACTCTTGATGTTACTGTTTGGATATTTTTAGGATAAGTTTTCATTTTCTGTGACATTATTGAACAATAACTTTTCTTTTTTTGCGATGTTTCCAAGTATAAGACGTCGGATCACAAATTACATTTAATAAATATTTCTGACATCTTTTTAAAAAGGGGAATAGTATTCAAAGACCGAATGTGATATGGAGGATTGCAAATATTCTGGATTATAAATCTTAACAAAGTGTTTCCCTTCGTCCATATATAATACATGATTGTGTTTATTGTTTAAGCTCGAGAACAATTAGATAGCGATACATTTGAGTGATAGACGTCATTTTATCTTGCGTGGTACAGAAAAGATGCACTCACTTGTTTGGCTCAGTTTTTGCGAGTGTGCTTAACAAAGTGAACAAACTGGACACTAATTATTGTCGGAATAATTAGACATTTTATTCTGGGTAAAAAAAAGAGGACTCGGTCAGGTTACAGTAAACAGATATTATTTTATTTGGCCTTTGGATTATAGTTTGTTGCACAGTTTATTGCACCATAATTTGTTTATTTTTCATGTTTTAGGGTCAGTTCCCATTATGCGACATTATCAAAGCGTAACTTTTAATATGTTAGTGACGTTGTCAAAGGATTTATAACACATAAATTCAGAGGTGTCATGAAGAGGAGGTACTTTGACTGGTCTACCCGGATACTATCATACCTTTACAGCATAATTACTTTATACCATTATCAATCAAAATACCGGCTACTCTGTTCTGTGAACCGCTTATTTGAAAAGTTAATTACAATCTTGGGTAACTGACAGATCACAAATTGACCATGGCCATGTTATATTTAATGAATATTTCTGGCATGTATATGTGTATATTTTATTAACCTTCAAACAGATTAACTACCCGTTTAGTGTTCCTCTTTGTGGCTTCACTTTGCTTGTGTAGCTCTAAGTTGTGTAGGTCCTCTTCAGACAGCTTCTTAAATCAGCGAGGAGCCTGTTGGTGTTCGGCATCATCCTTTATATCTGAATTGAATTTTAAAAATTATCGATTATTATGTTATCGACATAAATTTTATTAAAATTTGTTTCAGTTTGATTAATTACTTTTTTTCTAGCTTTACGCATGTGTAAACTATGTTGAATTATGGACAAATTTAAAATAAAATTCTTATGATTGTTCGTTCTGTGTGTGCTTTGACATTCTTTACACAGAAAAATCATCTAATATTAAAGTTGGAGAAAGAAATAATCCAGGTTTGCATGATGCACTTGTTTTCTTTGCTAAATTTGTTTATTAAATGCACAATTTCACATTTCATTGAATACTTAAATGTAGCAGTTGGTATAATAAGTCAGTGGCTAAATATCATGATGCACTAGGTTGCTTGTGCAGTGTGGCGGCAGTAAAACGTCTCCCCGCGCTTGCAATCAGTACTGTTATTCATTCGATCTTTGGAGATCGCTGAGCCCGATACTTCCACTGCTCCGGCCTATGAATGGCTCTGGGTATTGTTTAACCACTTATAGGATATGGTGTCTGCTTTTTAATTTAGTCTTTTGGCTGTTACTTGTGATACGCAGGCTTCATAACCGCTGCTCCCAACTAAATTCCATTATGTTTATTTCGCTCTTCGGGGCATTTAATTGTATTAGATACTTGGACCATACGCCGAACGACATGGGGAAGCATATAACTTCATGTCCACCGCCGTATGCATGCCATCTTTGGGATGGTTTAAATTGTGTACTATTGATTTTATGAATATTGAGTTCTGCTCAACCCGAGGCTAGAGGGCGTGAGCGGTAGCTAGCATATTTCACTACCGCTCATGAACAGTCTCAATCAAACCGAGACTGCAATATTTCGTATGTGTCGTGCTCGGCCGTTTCCAAAGGTCCATTATCATACTTTTTTAATAAATATGCAGATAGAGGCCGAATGATCCCTTGATACACCGTAACCGTTTAAACTGCTGGTTAACGGAAATAAACAAGGCAGTTCAGTAGTGTTTTGTCGTGCTTTGGATAACTTGAGCACAATCCGAGCGATGAGAAAGTACAGTAACATCGATCAAAAAAGTAAATCACAATTTGAATAAAAAAAATACAGAGCTACTGAACAGTTTGAACAATTTCTTTTCTTTGCTATTTGTTTGGAAACATCTGGCATCCTCGGTAACTATCCTTCATCACATCTCCCTCTGAGGTTGATGTCCCAAAATAACCTAACAAAATGTTTTGTTTTAATGCAAAACTTGTGATAGAGGAATATTTTACTGAAGTATTTTACTATCATGTTCAATGATTATATCTGGTTGTGCCATGGGAACTGACTTCACGGTGCGCGGTTGTATTTCACCCTCCAGTGCCATGGAAAACAGCTCAAGGATAGGCTGTGGTAACAGCTCCAGGGTAGGCTGTGGTAACAGCTCCAGGGTAGGCTGTGCTATTTCGCCCTACACATAATGCTTGGTTGTGATATTTGACAGTGCTTGGTCAACTGACTCTCCGTCAAATTCACCAGAGATGATTTGGCAAATTATTTCATTTATCTGTGGGTCAATTTGTGGGTCATATCTCACATCTTCAAACTGAAACTCTGTCGGCAAAGTGATGGCAAAAAAGCCATAATCTTCTGAAAGAAGATCGTTCGTTCGTGCCATTTTGTCTTTTTTGACACTTCGCAGGTGAACAGACGAACTTTCTCGGAACGCGTTTTATGAAATAAAAACAAATTCTCAAGTGTACCAGAAATAATAGAATTTAATTGTTTTATTCAATTACCGATTAAAATATTTATTATACATGTTTTCCCCGTCGTTTGGAGTTAAAAATTACTTGTTTACTCTGCGCATAATGTTACTATAAATACCACACATCGATCGCTAATTTTAGAGCAAGTTTAGGAATTACCTAAAGTAGTTCTTTGGTCACATGATTAATAATGTGACGTGTTATCGAAAAATGAAAACGCAAAAGATTCAATGGCCAGCCAATGAAAACGCAGGAAAAGGGAATAATTTACAGTTTGTAATTATTTGATCTTAATTGCACCGTTGTGTGTTATCATCAATATGGCGTGCTCCATTTGATATGTACATGCAGACAGTTAATTCAAAACGACAGCTGGCAATGGTCATAGCATACACACAGTACGTGACAATTAGTTTAGGCAATTAAATGACAGACTGATATACGTCCCTCTAACATATTTTATTATGTTAAATTGGAATCTCAGAGGGAGATGCGACGAGATGAAGAATGTATTTTACCATCAGATATGCCAGGACTTTAACCCACAAGAGACAGGATTATGTATATACTCAGCGGAATGCTTTATCACTACAGAGGCCGCTAAGCGTATTAATATTACATAATCTATCAATTCATTCTATGGTATTTTCTTACTGCCACAATCTTCAGACAGATCTGCGTCCGAGATGAATACATTTAGTATTATGTATGGTCAATGTCAGTCATTTATTCTAATCATATATTCGATACAATACTTTGGGGGTATTAACATGGATCCAAACAAATGGAATTGCATTACGTTCAGTCTGGTCTTTAAAGGGGTTAATGAAGAGTGATGCATCGAACACATGTATCATGTATTGTCCTTCTTAATATAGGTTGTGTTGGTCTGGCTTCATTGAGTACTTTGTTGCTTCAGGCCTTTTTTATATTGATATATACATAAGCATCTTTGTGTAATACTTATATTGCCTATCAATGCTGCCCAGTTCGTTAGAGAGTATACCATGGTGGTAGAGCTTGGACGAATAGTCGAGTACCCGGGTATCGGTTAGGGTAACGCTCTTATCCTGTACACAATAATTACCCGTTACCCGCCGTTAATATGTAAAAGTATTGCTAAGACTTCAAATCGATAAGCAAAACATGTGCACACAAGTGTGTCGAAACAAAATCTTACCTACGAGGCTGCATCACAGTGATTATTATCGCGATGTCTTCTGGATTCACATCTCCGTGTGGCTTTCGGACATACATCACGGACTTTAGAACGTGTACGTTGTTTTGTATACAATAACCAGCAGTTGTCTGACAAAGTAATGATCAACGTAATGATCCTGATTCATATATATATATAACTCTCCTATCCATTACTCACTATCAATATGTTATGGAATCATATAGGTGCTAATGCATGCGCAATATGATCTGTCCCTAATGGTGAAATGACAGACAGCTTTATCAGTCATCGTGTTTTACAAATAATACAGGACATCTTTTTTTTTTCCTTGATTTTATTTTATTTTCTTCTTAATATAAATAGTGTGGTATTATTTGTTTATATTTAAGTAGAAATCACAGCAGCCAAACGTAATGGCACTGTAGATCCGCACTGTACCACAAACAAATGGCAAAATAGCTATACATAACAGAAAGAGTGGTTTAGACAGAGTTACCGGCTTGGAACGATCAGTGGGCAATATGACCCACCCGTTATCTTAATTCTATTTTACGTGTACACAACATCGCCATATGTTTTTCAACATTCTGGTTTAAGTGATCTACAGCTAGACGTAGTATATGTGTCAATACGGCCGTTGAAGACTAAGGATAATAGTGAGGTTGTGTACACATAAACTCGATTCAAGCTAACCTGTTGACCCCATTGCCAACTGACCGTTCCAATTCGGCAACCCTGCCTTCACCACTATTTATGTTATGTATTGTCTTTTTCATTGACATTTTTTTTTATATTTCGATGTGTTATTTCTTTTAATACATATATGCCAAAAACAATGTATGGTTTATGACAGTACAACAGTTACATATACATGAATGTAATCATTGAATAGCACCAAACAGTTATATTAAAGTGTTAGTTTACATACATGTATTCCGAGAAATAAGTTGCATTTAGTGGTAGATGCTAGAAAGTAACGGAAATTAAGTAAAGAAAAGAAAGAGAGAGAGATAGAATGAGAGACGGGGAGAGCGAGAGAGAGCGCGCATTTATTACCGAATACTGTAAATTTTCTGTATTTAATCGTAAAACTTCCCATTTTTTTTGTGTGATATTCCAATTTGTCTTTTGAACTGGCTATAATACGCTCTATATGTTCAATCTTTTGTATGTATGAGATGAATGATGTAAGACTAGGAATCGTTTTCGCGTACTTATTCTTGAAAATAAAATACTTTGCAATTATTAAAACACAATTTAAAATATCTGAATAAGATTTATCTTGAATAATACCAAATGAGGTCATTTGGAAAGTCAATGCAAAAGGAATATTTTTGCTGTTTAAAATGTTATGTGTTTCTGTCTAAAAAGCTCTACTAAATGTACATTCCCAAAGCAAATGTTTAATTGTTTCAACGTGCATATTGCAAAAATCCCAAAGACTTGTGTTACTAATTTTGCATTTATATAGAAACTTGTTTTTGGGTATAATTCTCATTATATATTTATATTGAAAATATCTTAGTTTTGTATCGATCGTGATTTTGAAAGGTGTGGTATGAATGCGTTTCCAGTTTATGTTTGTGATAGTTGTTTTCCATTTTTGGTGAGGGATAATTGGTAATTCTGTTTGCATGAGTTCCACTTGAATGTTGTATAATAATTTGTTGCCACTGTTTTGTTTTCCTATTGGTTTCAATAAGCTGGTTTCGCAACAGTGTGTTGTTCTGTCTTCTGTTTTTAGTTTCTGTTTCCATTTTTTTTGGTATGCTTTGAACAACTGTATAGTAATTTCAGGAATTCAGAATTATGTATGTTATATATTATTTTTAAATGTGCAAATGTACAAAATTCTCTAACTCTATGGTTATACAGTTGTTCAATATATTTAATACCCAAGTTATCCCATGTTTTGAAGTAAATAGTATGTCCTTGATGTTTTATGTACGAGTTATTCCATATTATCTGTTTTGCAATGCTATTAGCTTTCTTTTTGAAGTTTACTAAAGACCATGATTTTATTATTTCTGACAGAAAAGCGGATCGTATGATTATTTTTGTTGCATCTTTACCCTCCACCTTGCTTTCAAATAGAATACCCCCACCATACTGATTTAGTTCTTTCATGTAAATATCCTTCCAATCAATGTGCTTACCCGGATTAGCAAGTCCTTAGACTCATCCTGCTTTAGTGACCACCATTTGTATAGTCTTGTATAATCGTTTTCCAATTGATTTTATCTGGTATACCCTCCTACAGATATTGATACTTTTTATTCGATTTAAGGATTCTATTGATGGAATCTCCAAAACAGTTAGAGGGTATATCAGTTTTGGTAGAGCTAACGTTTGTATTACCGTTATCTTTCATAGAATAGATACATTGTGTTTTTCCATTGATCTAAACATGTTATAAATTGATCTATTTTGAATAAAGGTTATATTCTTCGCATTTTCCCTTTACATTTGCAAAAACGATTCCCAGTGTTGTTGCTTTGTCTTTAGGTCATACAAATTGGTTTTCTTCACAGTATTTTTCATTTGAATCTTTTAATGAACCGTCACGTATTATTATTGATTATTTCGTGTTTAATTTTAATCCAGAATCTTCGCTAAAATTATCGATTAGGTTTACTAATGTTTCAATGTGTTTCTTTACCCATCTAGAATAAACGTTACATCATCCGCGAATTCTGTGTTTTTTATTTCTTTATTATTTATTTTTATTCCTATAATGTTCTTATGTTTCCTTGTAGCATTGTATAGTAGTTCAATTGCTATTATAAAAAGACATGGCGACAGTGGGCATCCCTGCATAACTCCTCTATCTATTTTAAAAAAAGTAGACATGTATCAATTATTTACAACACAACTTTGGGCATCATGATAAAACAGTTTTATCCAATTGATAAAAGAAGGTCCAAAGTTAAAATAGTTTCAAAATTTTAGAATAAATTCATGGTCAACGCTATCAAATGCCTTCTCGACGTCCGCAAAAAAGTATTAGTCCTGGAGAGTCTTCGTCATTCAAATAATCAATAACCTCAAATATAGTTCTTATGTTTCTCCAATGTATCTATCTTTCAAAAATCCTGTTTGGCTATTGTGTGTAAGAGAGTGTAAATAAAACCTTTTTCATGCGGTTTGCAATGCATTTATTAGCAATGTTATAGTCCACGTTTAATAAACTTAATGGTCTAACTGCATAACTGTTAAATTTCCATTTTCACATGAATAATTAATTGAATTAATATAATAGTGTTTAATGTCATTCCAAATATTTGATAAAACTCTGTTGTTATTCCATCCGATCCCGGATTTTTGTTGTTTTTCATTTCTTTTAGAGCACTATAACATTCTAGCTCTCTTAAATTTCGTTCACACAGTTCACGTTGTTCTTGATTTAATGAAGTTTCATTTTCGATAGGGAAAAAAATCGTATTTGTTATTTTCGTATTAACTTTACTATATAATTGTTCATAATATCGTTTTGTTTCCGTGATGATACTATTAGAGTCCGTAATTTCTATATTGTTGTTTATTAGTATTTTTATGTTTTTTCCGTTCTGATTTTTTTCTTTCTAGATTTGCGAAATAGTTTGTGCTTTTTTGTGCTTTCTGCTCCTTGGCCCCATTCTGCTTTGGCTCTAATAATGATACCATTGCACTTTTTTTCTATAATATTTGCTAAAAGAGTGTTTTTTTCTAAAATAGTGTTAATCGCATTTTCGTTATGAGGGTTGGATGATAATTCTAATTCTAGTTTGTCAATTTCACGTTTTAGTTTAACTTCTTCTTTTAATACTTTTTTTTCTTGAGCGAGGTATATAGAATTATCTCATTACGGATTGTGCCTCGAACTATTTCCCAAAGAGTATTGGGGTTTGAATCTTTATTTATATCGACTGTTTCTTGTATAGTTTGTTTAATTTTAATTTGGTATTATTTTTTTAAAAGTACACTATTGTTCAATTTAAAATACCCAGATCCGCGTGGTGTATTGTCTGTATTGAAATTATGATATACAAGATAATGATCTGAACGAAGCCCCGTAGATATTTTACAAGCCGAAATAGAATAAATAATATTTGAAGACACTAACAAATAATCTAGTCTGCAAAATATTGGGAGTTTATGGTTTGAATCCCACGTATAATGTCTAGTAGTGGGGTTAAAAATTCTCCAAATGTCGTTTGTATCCTTATTTTGTATTATAGTATTAATCTTTTCTCGACATTACCGTTTTTCTTGTCTAAACTTACATCAATCACAGTATTAAAATCCCAACCAATAATTAAAGTACCACTATCATTTAAAGTGATAAACTCTTCAATACTTGACAGAAACTTCATATTATCAGATGTGTTATTCGGACCATACACATTCAACATTAGAAATTATTGTTCATCGATGCTGATCTTTAATGATTGCATCCTACCATCTATAATGTTTTTATGTTCCAATATTTTTTATGACAAATTAGAGTTAACAAGGATGCCCACGCCCATACTGTTTCTACTATTTCCACTAAACATGCTTCATGACCCCATTCTGTTTTCCATGTTCTAAATGTGTTTTCTTCGCAATGGATTTCTTGTAAAAAACTGATTGAGTTTATTATTTAGCTTTAACCATTCAAGAAATTATCGTCGCTTGCGATAATCGCCAAGTCCCTTAACATTAAAGGTACGTATTTTAACAGTCATTTATTAGTCATAACATTTATCCTATGACAATTATGGGTTGTTTGAATATCGAAACAGTGTATTACCATTAAACAGTACAGTAAAAGGTTAACGCCTAAGTGGTATATCGTTGAAAAAAAGAGTATATGGAAGTCAGAGTAAGATATAAGAAGGAGAGACCAAGGGTAACAGCGTAGATTTCAGTATTCTCGTATTGGTGTACGTTTTGGAAGCCATCTAAGTTTGTAATATTGTATTATATTTGCATATCAATACGTTGAAAACAATAATGTCTGATTCAATCTTAAATGCAAAAGTAAGATAAAATAGAGCACCAAAAATAGAACATACACATCGCTACAAAGTCCGTTTTTTTTGGTCTGAAAAGATAAAAAAATCAACAACAACAACCAAAAAACAAAATTAAGGAAGAAAGACACCATTCAAAAACAATTTAGAACAAATTTCAAAATAAACGCCAAAGTGATTTAGAAACAAATAACAAAAAATACAATTACAAAATCACAATAAGGTTGTCACATTGTTTATCAAATAAACTCTGTATCTAACTATAACAACATGACACACACATTTGAAACGTATCTGGTGGCACTCAGTTTATATACATCAAAACTCATACTACGTGTTCGATTAAGTAGCCTTTACAAAGAATACATTTCCATTCAAAACACATTGGCTGTGTGTCTTTTACGAGGGCATCACATTTACAATAACAAGAGATGTTTGTAAAACATATATGCCCCCTTCAACAAACATGACACAAACATTACTACAAAGTTTTGAGTGCCAGCTGTTTTTGAGTTATGGAGGCAAAGGAATTTTTAGTGAGTTTTCACATAAAAAGTGTATCATTGGCAGTTATCCTTATATATATGTAGGTATTTTACATTTAGCTTTCACATGGGTTGCTTAATTTGCATATTCTTCATCAAAATAATGTATCACATATGTCAAAAGTATTTAATAGTTTGTGTTTAAAGAGTGAAAATAAATTATAAATGTTTTTTTTTAATTAGAATGCAATTTAATCTTAATATTCATTCAATAAAGGGAGGTAATTTAAAACATAATTTTAAATTAATATTGCTATTTAGGTTTAAATATAGAAACATCACAATATACTTGTATATTTAAAAACAAGAGGCCCAAGAAGGCCTGTATATTCTTTTGCACACCAAAAAAAAATAAGAAAAAAAAATAATTGAACCCATGAACCAAGGTTTGCTATGAAAAGAAAAAAGTGTGTTTTTTAAAAATAACAAGCAATTTTTAGTGATTTTTTTCACAAGTTTTGTTACCATGGCAAGCACATTTCTTTTGCGAATCTACCCAAAAGGGGAGGTGCACAACTACACATTAAGACAAACATTCTTGCCAAGTTTGGCAATGTTCTTGAGTTATCACGAAAACAATCGTTTTAGTGATGTTTTACAAGTTTTGTTACCATGGCAACCTCATTTCTTATGCGAATCTACCCAAAAAGGGAGGTGCACAACTACACCATGAGACAAACATTCTTGCCAAGTTTGGCATTTGTAGTGCCAGCTGTTCTTGAGTTATCACGAAGACAAGCGTTCTTTAGTGATTATTTTTACAAGTTTTGTTACCATGGCAACCCCATTTTTTATGCGAATCTACCCAAAAGGGTAGATGCACGACTAGACCATGAGACAAACATTCCTGCTGAGTTCCAGTGGCCTACTTTGCCACTGACCGTTCCAAGGCGGTAGCCCTATTGTCAACCCTTTTGTGTTTGTGATGTCATTTGCATTTATTATTACTATTGCCTTCTTGTTTGTCTGTTTGCGTGTTTGTTTCTGTGTTTTATGGTTGACTGTCCTCCTTGAATGCTACTTTCCTGGTCCGATTTTTTTATATTTCTTTGTAGTGTCAGCTGTTCTTGAGTTATCGCGAAGACAAGCGTTTTTTAGTGATTTTTTACAAGTTGTGTTACCATGGCAACCACATTTCTTATGCGAATCTACCCAAAATGGGAGGTGCATACCAACACCATGACACAAACATTCCAGCCAAGTTTCGAGTTTGTAGTGCCAGCCATTCTTGAGTTATCGCGAAGACTTCGACCGACCGACTGACCGACCGACCGACAGACAGAAAGACCGACATTTGCAAAGCAATATGCTCCCCCCCACCCTCCCACACCCCACTTCCTTCGGGAAGGGGATAATTACTAGCGCATTACGTTTATGAAAAACTAAATATAGAACACATTATATTCTAAAAAATAGGCACTTACCTATATATTTTGATCGACTCTACAATACCAAAACGAACTAGATGTAAACATATACTCTCCCCAAAAACATTGAACAATTGCAATTGTAATACTTCATAGTTTAAACATGTTTTACAGACCAAAAAATTATCAACACATTTTTTTACATAAAAAAATCAATAAATATATATATATATATATATTCACAAAAATAATGAAACAACAATTTACACACACACAAAGACACAAACACTTTTTTTTTAAATTAGCTATTCTGTTCAGAACCGAAAGAAAAAAGTGCACTCTATAAGGTATCGTGACAAGTAGACAAGTAAGGACATTTTTTTTTTTTGTAGATCGAATAAATATACAAGTGGATAATAGATTTTTCGATTCTTTTAAATATTTTTCTGCAAGAGAGGAGCTCCACGCTATGTTGTCACACTATTTATATGTTGAAAAAAACACAGATCAAAAATCAAAAGCAAATGAAAACATGTAGAAACCATAAAATAAAAAAATATTTTTTTTTTAACCTTATCACTACACATAATATATACATTTACATCGTCCTACAGATACGCGCATGCAATGCACGAACACGCGTGCACATGCAGTTAAGACAATTATCAAAAACTTTTGTGTGTTTTGATTGTTACTACAAATAAAGCATTTGGTTACTAACATCTCCAACTCATTATTTATATATTAAACTGCATTTAATGATAACAGTGTGTCGCATACTTATAATAATCTGACACTCGATTTTACTTTCGCCATCATACATTTCTCGTTAAAATAAGCTTTGCAGAATTACCAAGATCAATGTATTACATATTATTGTATTTTATAAAAGGCACATAAGGATGCTACTTAACTATTTGTGCACGATTCACGTTCAAAATGCACACACCATCGCATACTCTCGCACCAGTGATTTTATATGACAATACTATGCCTAATTTCTTACATTAATTATCATGATTATGGTTAACATGTACTATAAATGATATGAAGTAACTGTTCGAAATGAAGTAAGGAGTAATGAAGGCAATTTAAATAATATATATATAAATAATTCAAAAAAATAAACAAAACTACAACAACATCTGTTAAAATCTACCAAATAACAAAAAAAATCACCATAATATACGTTTTCTCTTCATTGATTATCAACAAGTTACGCAAAACAGTATATGAGTAGTGTATTTGTTTTAAAAACGGTGCAATGTTTTTTTTAAACAAGTTGTTAAAAACGAAAAAGCAAAAACATACAATTTAAGACCTGCCACAATGTGTTCATGACGAATATGAACGACTAATACCACATGTTCTATATCTTACCGAAACGAAAAATGTAAGACCATAGTGAGGTTTAAAATATATAAATAATTGTTCGATGACAAAAGCCAACCGCCAAATACCAACCACCAACCCGACTCAGAACTTCATTCGTTAATTTACATCTCATGAACACTTGCAACCCCATGTTCTCTATCTTACCGAAAAGAGGAAAAGAAATAAGATAAAAGTGGAGTTTATTTTAGTATGTTATTTTTGAAGATTACAGTACAAGAGATCATTATATTGATTTTTGTATAAAAATAAGTGTTATTATTCAACAAAATTATTTAATAAAGGCATGCTTACTTACTTATGTTCATAAAAGAAAACAATACAATGTTTCCCTTTGCTAGCATTAAATATAATAATATTGATATTTATTGTTTAATAAGTAAGCAGCCAACATTTTAATACAGTGTATCTTGTTTTCACACAGGCAATTTTGGAATACCGGAACTGCATAACACATTATTAAAATTAAGTTTTCATTGTTTATTACAGATAATGTAAAACAGGACAACAGGACGAGGAAGAAACACACACATGCGCACGCACGCACGCACACACACAAAACGCACACACAACGCCTGTCTGAATAATTGAATTGCTTTTTTAATCTGTATTGGATTAGGTATTTTAAAATAAAATAGTAACACGTAAATTCATCTCCTCAGAACTTATGTATACATATAGCCATATTTGTGATCCATAATCTGTCTTAAGTTACTGAAAAACAAAAGCATGCACCTATGTGATTTCTCTCTCCCTACCGCTTGCCCGTGCATACGCACGCACAGACGCACGTATAGTGTAGTTTATTTGATTATAAAAATACAACACAAGATAATCATCAAACCTGCATGTAATAGTCTTTTTGAGGCCATTAATAGCGCCAAATTGGATTATGTTTATCATACCGGTTCTGATTTGTTTGTTTGCGTGTTTGTTTTTGTGTTGTGTTGTTGACTGTCGTCATTGAATGCTACTTTCCTTGTCCGATATTTATACCTTTCTTTATATTTATTAAGAAATATTTCTCAAAAACATAAACAATCGTAACAACTAATAAACCTTTGTGCATGTTCACGATTTAGCAAAAAGCAACAACAAAAAAAAACCACAAACAAATGTAACGAGCAATAATTAAATAATACAGGTTTATGTTTTTTTCTCATTTTTGGTTGGTCTGGAGTCTTCAACTGGTCTGTAAAGTACTGCTTTGTGTTAATTTATAAGCTCCTGCTAATTACGAGTTCGGGTCTGGTTTATGTAAGGTACTACTGTTTTTGTATGTCATTTTGTTTTCTCCCGTTAATCACGAGTTCGCGTGGTACTTAAAAGAAAGTATTGTATAGTTTGCATCAAAATATCAATTTCTTATCGCGAGTGTTGAGGGACAACACAATCTAGTGTATACCGCACGGGTGATTTAAGCGCGATAAATATTCACACTGATTTTAAAGGGACTGTGCAATAAATAGTTATGGCCATGGGAGATCGAGCCAAGTGTGGAAGTCTTTAAACACTATTTTTTCTATTTTAGATGTAGACCTCCATTTAACAAATAGTGTTCCGTTCGCGAACCAAGACTGGTCTACCTCATCCTTAAGTTTTCCTTGTTGATGCTAGAAACTCGTTATTAAGTTTGGTTAGATCTTCAAATATTGACATCCCACTACGTTTTAACAGCTTCCGGTTTGCCATCCCGCTCTGTTTGACTTCTCTATGGACAAACTTAACAATTACTCTGCGATTTCGGCCTGTTTGAAAGCGGCCCATCGATCTCATTGGGGGTCTGATTAAATTAAGTTTCCGGTTAAGCATTTTCAGTATTTTCCTTGTCGTTTGCATTGACTGTTCATTTTGCTCGTCGTCTGGTAGCATTGTTATTCTGATGTTTTTCTTTCTACTATACTGTTCATGCGCGTTTATAATTTCATCTACCCTTTTTTGCTCACTTTCTCTATTTGCTTTGTAATTTTCATGGTCATTTTTTTTTTGTATATTTGCTTTCAATTTCTCCACCTCTGTTATCAACTCTGTATTTTCAAGAATCTTGTTGTGCAATTCACCCTCCACAATTTCTATTATTTTGACTACTGTGGCAAGTAGGCTTTCTTTTAGTCATAAAATCGTTTCTTTGATAATGCTTTTTAAAAAAGACGTGTCGTTTTTTGGTAGGACGTTTTTCAGCTTCTGATTGATTTCCTGGAGATTTCTATCTATTCTTTCATCAGTGTTGCAGACTTCACCTTTAGTCTCTGTATTTGTGCCTTCAACTGGATTTGTATTTGTTTATCTATTTTGCTCATGTCTAGCTGGAGTTCCCCTATTTTTGTTTCAATTTTGGACTTTTTCTTCTTTTGACGTTTTGTTACTTTCGGTTTGAGTGTATTTTCCTTACTGTTTATATGTGGTACTTTCGCCGTAGTGTTTAATGTACTACAAACATCGTGGCTTGTGTCATGACATGTTTATAGTGGAATAATACTGGACAACTCATAATGTTTCCGCTTGTCTGTCATTGTCACAGCTTTTTTCTGCAGTATAAGAAAAAACAAAAAAAAAACAAAAAACTTTACAACGTGCCTTTAATTTTGCGGCTAGTCCGTCATACACAGTTTGATAATGGCGCCCGCCTCGATAAAAATTTAGACCATTGTTGGAGAGTTTTTCATAAAATATTTCAAATGTGTTCATTTTGTTTGGTAATATGAGTCTGCCGTTTCTTCTGAAGTACTATTACATTGATGATTCACTTAAAAACTGTTGACATACCTCATCCTATTAATTATAAATCCAAAAAATCCTCGACGTAAAAAAACACTAACACTATCACCTATCATCTGTAGTCACGTCACGTTTTAACGTATATTTTTACCTTTAACTTCTTGCGGAAAGGCATGCACAGCTCTAGATGTATAAACTATGTTATAATTGAATCGCATTTTCCGGCGTCTATGGTGTCAAGCAGATGAAATTAAGCTCATTATACACATTTTAAATCAGATATTTTGGAAATCAGTCACACGTTCAACAACATATGTTCACTTAAATACACTTTAATTCTGCAAATCCCACACATTTTGCTCTCAAACTGTCCCAATGTTAGGAAAAAACAACACCGATTCAGCTTTTCAACAGTTCCTGTCATCCATTTCCACTGCGTATTTTGAAATAACATATGTCAAATTCGAATTTTTAACAAACCTCTGTGTTAACAAACCTCTGTGTTTATGTTCTCGGAACACATAGTCGTAAACAGAACAACAGTGTCATATCAGTTGTGCTGAATTGCTATATAAATAGTATAGGACGGCAGTCAATACCAGTACAATTATAAACAATGACCTAAATCTCCCGTTAATAATTCAAAGTCTAAGTCTTCCATTTCGTGCAACAAATTATATAGTCTAGCTAAGATGTAAGGCAGTCAGCAATATAAATGAATATATAGCAAACAATCTCATGCCATCAGTTAAGCTTAGCTTAGATGTCTCGAGACAGAGTCTGAACCTAAATCACACTTTATTTGACGAAGATATGGCAAAATCAGTACTAAATCATATTACTTCCATATGCCTCAGTTTGACAAATGGACGCCATCAGCTAAGCTTATCTTAAATGTCTCGAGAAAGTTTCTGAATCTAATACTCCCTTTAATAATTGACAGTCTAGTCGTTTCATTTAGTTCAATAATTCATTCACTTCTGGTTGTCATCAAGGGCAATGGTTTAAATAGAGACCAATATTTTCTCCTTCAATTTACTGATACAGATATTGTAATTTACATATTTAGTCCAGCAGTTGAAGCTCCCCTAACGTCATTAAGGTGGTCGATATACGAACGATAATATAACACAACATCGGCTTCTTTGCAGAAATTCAAAATGATTTAACGATACCAATGTTTCCGATACTGATTTGAATGTAAATCTGTGCACATGTTGTTTTGTGCATATTTGCTTGTTTTTTCTTGCATAAGGCCTGTTCTATGTAGACAATTTCAGTGACAGTACCTTTTTGGAAATTCACATTTATTTGATGCATATCCGATGGTGAGCACCATTTTCAAACGGAAAGTAGCTGAAGCATCACACGACCCACATGTTCTGCCACCTTGCTTAAGTGTGTCTAAGATATACTCGGTAAAAAAAGTTTTGGACCAGGGTAAATAAAGTCATTATAAAAATAAAACTAGTGGACACAATTTAAGTATCTTTTTTTAGTAACCAAGGTCAAGCCTACCCGGTTAATTTGGTACCAGAAACATTAAATTCCAAACAAGATTTGATTTTAAAAAAATATCGCGAACACACAAAGGGTCTGTAAAAAATGTTGCAAAATTCATACAAAGTAACAGTTACGGACACACTCGAGTAACCAATAAAAATATTATTATTTTTTCGCAAACTTTCATTGTAAACGATAATTATTGTTGATTGTTGATCTATTGTGAATTATCACTGAGATAATAAGGGTTATGGTCGAATGTCATGGTTCAGCGATCATTGTACGGGTTCGAAAACTGCCATGGTCCAAAACTTCTTTTACAGAGTATAGTTCTTGAAAACAAAGTAGACTACATGGGTCATTCGGATGTTAGGTACATTTAATGCCACAATCGATATATTGTAACCCTATGTACGATGCAGTAGTGGTAAATGACATTAAGCAGAGCAACACAAGAGGCTATTCCAAGACTTGTAAGCTGCTCTGGTTTGTCTACATTGTTTTTTTTTTGCAGGAAGCAACAGACGATTGTTTAGATACATATTAATGGAAATTGCTAACTTTTGGGAGAAACTACATCTATGTTTGTAAAAATACACTTCCACTTGGCAAATGGGGTGTCATGTTTTAAGTGTGTGCAGTGGGTGCAGTGATGGACATGGTATGATGTTGCCAGTGTGCACTGGTCTGATGGCAGTACCTGCATTGAAAGAGGATTAAACAGGCATTCAGGGATTGGATTTGAATGTTATTCAGTGCCATTATAAAAAACGAGTATGATACTGGATTTTTGGAAACGGCCGAGCACGACACGTACGAAATATTGCAGTCTCGGTTTGATTGAGACTGTTCATGAGCGGTAGTAAAATATGCTAGCTACCGCTCACGCCCTCTAGCCCCGGGTTGAGCAGAACTCAATATTCATAAAATCAACAGTACAAAATGTGAACCATCCCGAAGATGGCATGCATATGGCGGTGGACATAAATCGTGTCTCAATTCTTCACATATGGTCTTGAATACTAGCTCAGTAAATAGCTCAAGGAGTTCTTGTGTTGAGGCTGTATCCATGTATGCATGTTTATTTTGTTCAGGTATTTTAGTATAAGCATGGTCTTCGTATGATGTGCTCGGAACAATGAAATTTAGAGTGTTTTAATAGTCCATGCACTCAATATTTTGTTCTCAACAGTAGTCCGTGACTGGATTTTGTTCGTGCTGTTCCTCATCAAGTGTATAATATTTACGTTTGTCTTGTCGGAAACAACTCATCGAGCTAACCTGATATGATAAAACACGTGTTTGTAAAAGCCGACATAAAATAAATGTGTTTGTAGCTTGTATAAGACGTAATGTGCACGGACGTCAACTATGCATGTCGGTGCATACATCAGACAATGTTTTATCTCCACGCAGTTACATAAATAATCGTAATTCTGGACATCAGCGTTACATCAGACAATGTTTTATCTCCACGCGGTTACATATTAAATAATCGTAATTCTGGACATCAGCGTTACATCAGACAATGTTTTATCTCCACGCGGTTACATAAATAATCGTAATTCTGGACATCAGCTTTGCATTTCATGGTGTTATTTCGTTTGAAATCATAATGTATGATGCTGCTTTAAATGGTGTGGTTTTATAGCATGTGTACTAGTTAATTGCACTGGTTCTAATTATAAGTTGTTTGCAAGAACAACAAGATGTCCATTAGCTTCGTCAGCTAGACGTGCAATTAAGAAATATTTGTTATTAGGTCCTATCTGAAAAGATATATCCATGTAAATGATATGTATCTTTATATCAGATACACAGTATGAAAAGCCACTGCAGTGTCGTTTGTCAGCTAGACGTAAATTAAAATAAAGTATATTATTAGTTCCGATTTGATAACATATATATTCAGAATAATGTATATGTATTGTACTCAAAGCGTTGCTTATTTATCTGTTATTAGGTCCTATTTGTAGTTCTTTATATTTGTAGCATGGTCACTGAAATGTCCGTTATGTTTACACAGTTGTAAATCATTTAATTAAAAAATAACACCTGTTACAATAAAAGGTGCACTCTAACTACAAGTTATCGGAAGACAGAGTATGGGAGACAGATAAAATGGACATACTACAAAAGAAATAGAGTATGGCTTCATCTCGTTGGTTATGTTAAACACCTCGATAGGCTACGCCCTTCTGGATGTTTTAATCAACCAACTCGATGAGATCATACTCTGCCTATTACGTATTATACTCAAAGCGCTGGTTATGACTGTATTTGTGTCTGAGATATACAATATCAAAAACCGCTGTATATGTAACGAGGTGTAGTTTTTCAGCTAAACGTACATTTAAGAAGCGTCTCACTCTGTTAATAGGTCCTTTTTGAGAAGACATACCAGAGTATTATACTCAAAGCGTTGGTTAAGACTGTATTTGTGACTGAGATATACAATATCAAAGGCCATTACGTGGTCCGAGTATTCACTTTCATACCCCATCCACCCCCTTCTCCGAGAAGCGAAAATGGAGTTGGCTGGGGTATGAAATAAAACCTTAACTTCGATTTAAAAAGTTTCAATATTGCAAATTTAAAATATTTAATAGGTAATGTTAAACATGTCATCGCATGTTTTCACTAATAATATGTTCTTAAGCGTATTTTATTGTCGAAATATTCGTTATACAATTGTCACAGGATGACATATACAGGTATTAAGAACCTGTATATCTCACCATTGTGTTTGTGTTTTAACCATTTAATCAGTTCATCATCTCTTTTCATCAATCATTTCATCTTTCAATCTTCTTTCTCTTTACCTTACGTTAGACATTTCAAATTAGGATGACCACCTTTAAACTTCAGTAATATTTCACAGGTGAGTAAATTTAACCTTTGACACAACTAACCTGGCGGGAAAATCTTGCGCGCAGTTGAACATCTCAGTTAGTAGAGAAAGGACACAAGCTATTGCCATTTCGCATTGTTATATTTATCTTGTAAAAGAAAAAAATATATATTCAGGTTAGTAATATGTTTGTTTATGAAACATGTATCCATCATTGTGTTAATTACTTTTCTATGGAAATGGTTATTTTAGGAGTTATTTAGTTTATAAGAATTCGTCAATTTTCATGTACAGTTCAATTCCAAGATGGCGATCCTTTGTTATTTTCAATTAGAACTTTCTTGTGCATTTAGCCTGTTATGTCTGAATGTATTTTCTATACAATACTTTACTTGTGATTATATTAATTGAGATGCTATTTCCATTCATCATTGTTATTTCCATTCAGGCATTGTCTTTATTCATTTTATTCATGTCATCATTATCATGCATTAGACTCATACATTGTTATAAATATATATTCAGATATACAGAGAACTACGAATCTTGTTATACTTCAACACCCCCATAATGAGGCGGCGACAATGGTGATCCTGGCAGTTGTTCTCTGAAGTATGTTCTGGCAGATGTGAAATTGGACATCGTAATAAACTGTTCTACTTCTACCACATAACTGGCCATGTGAAGATGGAACGTGAGTACTGAACAATGTATACAGTGCAATTGGACTTATTTGTTTATTATACACGTCTGTGTGAGTGTATACCCGTGCAAGACGTGCCATGGCGGAATGAAGGTCGTAGTAAGTTGTAGCGTGAGACAGGATGTGGATAGAGTGACATCGGAGGGCATGGATGACGTTTAACCCCGGGGTATATTGAACCTAGTGTTTTCGGCGTGTAACAGATATATCTAGATACATTTTAGTGTGTGCACATTCGCATGGAACATTATAACGTTAGAATCAACAACATCGCTGGACCATCATCATCATCAGACTGGTATCATTATTTGTAATTTGTAAATATATGTAATGCTTAATATTGTAATTGCATAAAATATCTGCATGCATAGGCTTCAGATTAGTCATTAAGTGATAGCGCAGTATATTGTCCGTGGTTAAATTAGACTCATTGTCTTGCAGTGTATATATTGGATATTTATCTAAGTCATACTATTAACGCTATTCTGAAATTCATTCTACAAGACTTTTCAGGACCAGTCTGGAATCTTTAAGTAATTATCTTGCCCATCTGTTACGAATAATCAGGAGAGTTATACGTATATTGTATAGAGATATTAAGATATAGGTTTTTGAGTGTAATAAGGATTCAGTTTAAGGATAGGTTAAATATTGTAGAATTTTTCCATTTTCCAAAAGTTATTATTTAATTAAACGATTTTCCTGCCACTAACCAAACATTTGCACTAAGCACTGCACGTTGTAGTTAGACAGTTGGACAACTAAGGAGGATATAGATCGACTGAAAAGGTAAACATCTCTCTTTCTCTTCTTATCTGTTCATTATTCTATTCATTCATATACATCTGGTGTGAATTTGTTTACGTCCATGTCATTGTTGTGATCGCGCAGGTCACAGGTCATTTAAACTTTATCGGATAAATTTTACAGGTAAATTTATTGATAGTAAATCTACAGGTAACACTGATTTAATCCAGACTGGACAGATAATTGTTTTTTCTGCAGTACATAATATACACTGGACAGTGTTTATTAGGTAAAATTTTTTGACAATATTGGAAAAGTACATTGTTGTTTACACTGATTACGTGTAAATACATCGTGTACTCAGAATACGCACAGTAGTAGTAGTAGCGTACTCATGTTTGTGAACATCAAGCGAATGTAAACAAAGATGTGTTTATGCATAGTGTTTAGCGTTGTACATTATCTTTGATAGCATCTATGAGATGTACTCAAATGTTGTACTATTGTGTTGTATATTATTGAACATAATATACATAGTTCGCGTTTAGAATATTATTAGTAGCATTGTTGGTATTTACCAAGAATATATTAATAGTAATCGGCAATTATTTGTTTACAGAAGAAGATACTATTTTGTTGAAGTGTGGTTTTGGTAAGACAGTTGATGCAATTGGTGTTTAAGATTTGAAAATTAGTTATTGATTGGTGTATGCGGTATTACAACATATAATTCAGTATGGACTGTGTATACGGAAACTGAGTTTGGTTGCTCTATTATTTTTTTGTAGGTAGGAATTGGTACCATTTTTGTAGTTAGACAGAGCAATTGAATTTAGGTTTCAGGGTGTTTATATACTGATAGTGTTGTGATAGCCAAATATAATTAATCATTTGTGAATTTAAATGATGTAAACTTAGTAAATAAGTCGTGTTAAGGGTAATTGCATGTAAACATTGCCATTATACAGGTTGATTGCGGTCATTGTTTACATTATTTTGAGATAATAACTGTTGTGAATTTACAATTGATCCAGTGACACTGTGTTGTGAATTGAAGTGACTGTTGACTTGTGAAGTGTTTTGTTGTTTACTTCATGGTAATATACTAATAAGGTGATATAGTTATGCTCTGAGTGCTATAGTGCATTAACGTGATTGATTATTAGTAAAGCAATTCAGCATTAAAAGGCTGCTAGACTTGGTGATTGCTGTTGGAGAGTAGAAACACTTGGGTTAGGAGTTAGTGCACGGTGATATTGACACTTTAAGGAGATTGTGAAAGAATTATAAAACAATATAACGTGACATAGACACATACATATTGTAGTATACTGTGATAGTATACATATTGATTATTCATTATGGCTGAAGGATCACATGAGAATGTAGAGGAATTTGAAAAGACTATGATAGATTATCTGAAGAATACAGGAAGATACAGTATAGTGTCAGCGGATGAGAAGAATCCAAAGATGGAGATACATCCACCACCAAGACCTCCATTGCCTATAGAGCAAAGGGACTCATGGAATCGAGGACTATACGTACAGCCTCCAAGACTTCCGCCATTTAGTGGTGAAGAACCAACCCCACTCAAGGAGGTTAGTTATGACATGTGGCGTCATGAATGTAGATGTATGATGCTTGAGGAGACATACACTTACAGCCATATACAGCATGCAATGCGAAACTCTCTGAGAGGAAATGCAGCTAGAGTGCTACTGGCATTGGGAGAATTTGCAAGTATACAGGAAACTCTTGATAAGATGGATACCATTTTTGGCAACATGGCTACTGATGATTGCCTTATGCAAGAGTTCTTCAACCAGCATCAACGTCCTGAGGAATCGGTTTCCATATGGGGTATTAGGATTCAGGAGCTGATGGCAAAGTGCAAGAGAAGAGGATATGTACAGGAAGGGACGGAACAACAGATGCTAAGGTCTAAGTTCTGGCATGGGATCCGATGTGATAGTTTGAAAGCTGCAACAAGACATCGTTTCGATTCCGCCCAGGATTTTGATGAACTTTTAAAGGAGGTGAGAATTGTTGAAAAGGAGATGGGATTAGTTGAGAAGAGTGTTGAGAAGGAAAAGGGAATGAAGAAAGAGGTGACATTTAAGGAGCCGACTGTGGCAATACAGAAAGCTGAAGATCAGGGACAACAACTGCTAGAAAGTATCAACAACTTGACAATTCAGATGACACACATGATGAAGAAGATTGAATCATCAGATGAGAATTTTGAAAGATTAAGGAGAGGCTTTGACGACTTCAAGAGAAATCAACGTTCACCATCAACAGACTTTAATAACATCAGATACAGCAGATCATCTTCACCTAGGACTACTGATTACAATTACAGATATGACAGATCTCCTTCTCCAAGACAGTCAAGATCACCAGACAACAGATTTCTAGACAGGAACAGAGGTCAAAGATCACCGTCACCTGCATATTACAATTATGGGGGACAACCAGTTAGTAGTTACGAGAACTATGGACATGGCGATTCATTTCAGCGCCAGCAACTACCACAGCAGGAGCAACAACAACAACAGCAAAGACCACAGAAGCAACAACAACAACAACAACTGCAACCACAACGTCAACACAGACCTCAGCAGCATCAGCAACAGAATCAGCAACAGCAACAACCACAACAACAACAACAACAACAGAGAAATCAACAAACATCTCAACCTAATTATCCTCAGAAGCCTTTAAACTGGTAGATGCTTCCAACGATGGGCAGTTAGGAGGCATACACAATAAAAGCCCAAAAATACAGACATTATACAACAGATTGGTAGGTGAGGCCAATGAAGATATAGTTTACATAGGCACAACACAGTCAAACGCATTGATAGATAGTGGAAGTATGGTTACAACTATATCAAATCACCTATATTCGACGCTTCTTCCGAGACCACAACTTAGAAAATTAGAAGACATAGGAGTGAATCTCAACATACAGAGTGCGACAGGACAGCGACTACCATACATGGGTTTCATTGAATGCGACATTACAGTCCCTTCACTTCGCAACAGATCCATGTTAGTGCCCATCCTTGTTGTGTCTGATACCGATTTTAACAATGGAACTCCTGTTATTATAGGAACCAATGTTATCAGGGTGTTTAAGGATGCTACTGAAGAGACTGATGACATACCAGATGGCTGGAGAAGTGCCTTTAACAGTTTATCGGCAAGCTCATTGGGAACAGTTAGGGCTACTAACAAACGTTCATTCCAGCTGAGGCCATATGAAACTGCGACGATATCTGGTATAGTTAGGGTCAAGGACACATGTGACGCAGCTGTTACAGAAGCAGGATCATTTGACAATAGGATCAACATTTGTCCAAGAGTAGTATCACTTGAAGGAGTACAGAAAGGGAATACCAAGCGTGTGCCAGTCCGAGTTTGTAATTTGACTGTAAAGCCAATACTCATCACACCTAAGATGAACTTGTGTGAACTACAAGCGGCTAAGGTAGTACGGCATTGGATACCAGAGGATACACCGACAGTAAAGAAGCAGAATGCAGAAGACACAGTAGAGACACTGCAAGAACTAGGAGTGAAGCTAGAAGATACAGATCTTGATGAAGACCAGAAGAAGACTGTTACCGATATGTTGGGTCAATGGACGCACATATTTTCTAAAGGGTTAACAGATCTAGGTTGTACAGATCTTGATGAACATAAGATAGAGCTCACTGACGAAACACCATTCAAGGAACCATACCGACGAATACCACCAGCCATGTTCAATGAAGTTAGAGAACATGTGAAGGAAATGTTAAATGCTGGTGCCATCAAAGAAAGCAACAGTCCGTTTTCGTCCAACGTGGTTCTGGTGCGGAAGAAAGACAACTCTCTGCGGTTTTGCATCGACTTTAGAAAGCTGAATGCTCGAACCGTACGAGATGCATATTCAATCCCCAGAATTGACGAGAGTATAGACACACTTAAAGGGGCCAAGTATTTCAGCAAGCTGGACCTTCGAAGTGGATACTGGCAAGTTCCACTAAGAGAACAGGATAAACAGAAGACTGCTTTCTCTCTCGGACCACTTGGGTTCTTTGAGTGTGAACGCATGGCCTTCGGTTTGACCAACGCTCCAGCTACGTTTCAGAGGTTGATGGAGAAGACAATGGGAGAGCTACATTTGAGAGAATGTCTCATATACCTGGACGACATTATCATCTTTTCCCGTACGTTTGAGGAACACTTGCAGCGCCTTGGGAATGTTTTTCAGAGATTAGAAGACCACAACCTCAAGCTTAAGGGTTCCAAATGTGAGTTTTTTAAGAGAGAAGTACTTTATCTCGGTCATGTCGTTTCGGAGGAGGGAGTGAGAACGGATCCTGGAAAGATCAGTGCCATTAGGAACTGGCAAGCTCCCAAGTCCGTCAAGGAAGTTAGGCAATTCCTGGGATTTACAGGTTACTATCGGCGGTTCATCAAAGATTATGCTAGGATTGCCAGACCACTTAATGATCTCCTTGTAGGACATCCGACACAGAAGAAGAACCGATGTAAGAGGAAGAAGACACAGTGGAAATGGGGACAGACGGAGGAAGAAGCATTTATGACTTTGAAGGATAGGTTATCATCACCGCCTGTATTGGGATACGCCGACTATTCCCAACCATTTCTAGTCAGTACTGATGCTTCTGGCGAGGGTCTTGGCGCAGTTTTATACCAGAAACAGGACGGACAGGAAAAAGTCATCGCCTATGCTAGTCGAGGGTTGCGACCGTCTGAAAAGAATTATCCCGCCCACAAGCTAGAGTTTCTTGCTCTCAAGTGGTGTGTTACAGACAAGTTTCACGACTATTTGTATGGTACATCTTTTGAAGTCAGAACGGACAATAACCCGATGACATATGTTCTGCAGAAGGCAAAATTGGATGCGACAGGTCAACGTTGGTTAGCTTCTCTGGCGGCTGTCAACTTCACATTGAAATACAAGAAGGGAAAGGAGAACGTTGATGCAGACACATTGTCGCGTTTGCCACAGCCAGTTGTTAAAGCCATCTGCAGCACACTTCAAACAACCAACCACATTGAATGTGTTGCCATTAATGAAGATAGTCTTCCGGTAGAATTACAAGATGCCACACAGGAAACATCATCATTGTCTGCTGTTGACTGGAGACAAGAACAGGATGCAGATGATGACTTATACCGACTCAAGACGATATTTAGGACTGGACACAAGCCTACCAGGCGGCTTTCTTCTAAGGAGAGCACTGTAGTCCAGAAGTATTTGCGCCATTGGGACAACTTTAATATAAGGGACGACGTTCTGTACAAGATTTGGAAGACACCGACCTTGGTATTTGAACAACTTGTATTGCCCTTTAGTGGAATAGAGGTCGTTCTTAAGTTGCTGCACAATGAGAGTGGACACCAAGGTCGTGACAGAACCACAAGTCTTGTCAAGGAGCGTTTCTTCTGGCCTAACATGGACAATGACATTGCCAGATGGGTTCAGAACTGCGAACGCTGCATCTGTAGAAAGACAAAGGAGTCCCGGGCCAGCCCACTTGTCAGTATAACATCAACTCAACCCATGGATATTGTCTGTATCGATTTTCTGTCTTTAGAACCATCAAAGGGAGGCATTGAAAATGTTCTAGTCCTGACAGACCATTTTACAAGATATGCACAGGCATACCCAACTAGGAACCAGACAGCTAGAACTACAGCCAGAATTATATTTGAGAACTTCGTTGTCCACTACGGCTTTCCATCCCGTTTACATAGTGATCAAGGTAGGAACTTTGAGTCACAGGTGATTAAGGAACTGTGTTCGATTGCCAACGTTAAGAAGAGCCGAACCACTCCATATCATCCTATGGGTAATGGGATGGTAGAACGTTTTAACCAGACATTGCTAGGTATGCTGGGAACACTTGATGAGGCGAAGAAGGCTGACTGGAAGTCGTACGTGCCTGAAGTTGTTCATGCATATAACTGCACAAGACACGAGAGCACCGGATTTTCTCCGTTTTACCTAAAGTTTGGAAGACATCCTAGAATGGCTGTAGATGCATTTCTTGGCATCAACCACAACATGGAGGAGCCTAAGATTACTTCGAAATACGTAGAAGGACTACGGAAGAGAATCCAGTTTGCATACAAGATTGCATCACAAGAAGCAAGTCTGGCTGCTAAACGAAACAAGACGACCTATGACTTGAAAGTCAGGGAGGCAAAAATCGAGCCAGGAGATAGAGTCCTAGTCAGGAATGTTGGGCTTAAGGGGAAGAACAAGTTGACTGACAAGTGGGACAGTGAACCTTACATAGTAGAGGAACAGTGTGAAGATCTGCCGGTGTACAAAGTGAAGAAGGAGTTTAGTAGTCAACCGTCACGGGTTCTACATAGGAATTTATTACTTCCCTTCCTTTGTATTACAGGTCAGGATGAAACACCTGCAGAGAAATCTACACAATCGGAAGACAAAGATGAAACCACGGGAGTGTCTGATGGTAGTTCAGAGGATGAGGATGGCACTGAAGCAAGTTTCATAGATCTGACAGCAGAGACAAAGGATACCAATAACAAGGTTGACACTAACTGTACCAGCGACAATCATTTTAGTAAGGCATCAGGCAGACACACTCTTAGGCAGTCTATACAGCGTCCTACAAGAGTAGATACAAGAGACGTGTCAAAGACATTGGCAGGATCTGCAAAGAGAGAACCTCGGAAGATACAGACATTCCCAGTAGAGAATTTAAGAGAAGTTGTAGAAACTGTGAGGAAAGCTAGAAGCACGGCCAAGGCGAAACATGTGCAGGAGAAACCCAGGGTACTCCGACTAAAGCAGCCGCCAGATATAGATCCAGGAACATGTGACATTGTAAACAAAGGAAGGAAGGTTGTTGGTATGCAAAAGGTTATAGGGAAGACAAGTCAACATCAAGATAGGAAAACGGATGCCAAGAAGTACGTCATACCACAGCGGAGACAGAAAACGACATGGTGGAGGACGACATATAGGTCAACTAGCTAAAAGGATTGACAGCTGTTGCAACTTTACAGTATTTTTTCTCAGTACTTATTTAATAGTCTCGCAAAGACTAAGTATTATTGGTGAAATTGTAGTGTGTTATTGAAGATGCGTGCTTTAACATGTTTATTTTAATTACAGATAGCTTTAGAAAGTTTCACTATAGCCATATGTTGAGACGGCTACGAGAGGACACAGCGGAAGCATAAAGTATAACTGTGAATTATATTGCATTTGCTTTTGTGTAATTGATTGTATAAATAATAAATAAATATATTTAATAATGTGCAAACTGTTTTTATATTGTGTTTAGTCATAATGTGTGACTTAAAAGAAAGTAATACAATATAATAAGGACCGTGTTAAATACGAGGTGCTATATATGTGTGGTACAGTTACTCCATGTAAGTAACGTATTAGTATGCAACATATACATGTAACTTCATATGTCTAAAGATATATGTATCATATGCTAAGTAGTCGTACTTATACTAGAAATATATCTAGTATGGTGTAAGTATAAGTAAGGATGGTAAATTCCATTTATTTTTAATTTATGTGGCAATGTCGAGGGCGACATTTCTCTAAAGAGGAGGAGGAATGGTAACAATTAAAATGGTAAACTTAATGAAAAGTTTATCATTTCATTTTATTTTTTTCAAATGTCGAGGACGACATTTCTCTGTAGAGAGGGAGGATGTCACAGGATGACATATACAGGTATTAAGAACCTGTATATCTCACCATTGTGTTTGTGTTTTAACCATTTAATCAGTTCATCATCTCTTTTCATCACTCATTTCATCTTTCAATCTTCTTTCTCTTTACCTTACGTTAGACATTTCAAATTAGGATGACCACCTTTAAACTTCAGTAATATTTCACAGGTGAGTAAATTTAACCTTTGACACAACTAACCTGGCGGGAAAATCTTGCGCGCAGTTGAACATCTCAGTTAGTAGAGAAAGGACACAAGCTATTGCCATTTCGCATTGTTATATTTATCTTGTAAAAGAAAATATATATATTCAGGTTAGTAATATGTTTGTTTATGAAACATGTATCCATCATTGTGTTAATTACTTTTCTATGGAAATGGTTATTTTAGGAGTTATTTAGTTTATAAGAATTCGTCAATTTTCATGTACAGTTCAATTCCAAGATGGCGATCCTTTGTTATTTTCAATTAGAACTTTCTTGTGCATTTAGCCTGTTATTATGTCTGAATGTATTTTCTATACAATACTTTACTTGTGATTATATTAATTGAGATGCTATTTCCATTCATCATTGTTATTTCCATTCAGGCATTGTCTTTATTCATTTTATTCATGTCATCATTATCATGCATTAGACTCATACATTGTTATAAATATATATTCAGATATACAGAGAACTACGAATCTTGTTATACTTCAACACCCCCATAATGAGGCGGCGATTAAACAGGCATTCAGGGATTGGATTTGAATGTTATTCAGTGCCATTATAAAAAAACGAGTATGATACTGGATTTTTGGAAACGGCCGAGCACGACACGTACGAAATATTGCAGTCTCGGTTTGATTGAGACTGTTCATGAGCGGTAGTAAAATATGCTAGCTACCGCTCACGCCCTCTAGCCCCGGGTTGAGCAGAACTCAATATTCATAAAATCAACAGTACAAAATGTGAACCATCCCGAAGATGGCATGCATATGGCGGTGGACATAAATCGTGTCTCAATTCTTCACATATGGTCTTGAATACTAGCTCAGTAAATAGCTCAAGGAGTTCTTGTGTTGAGGCTGTATCCATGTATGCATGTTTATTTTGTTCAGGTATTTTAGTATAAGCATGGTCTTCGTATGATGTGCTCGGAACAATGAAATTTAGAGTGTTTTAATAGTCCATGCACTCAATATTTTGTTCTCAACAGTAGTCCGTGACTGGATTTTGTTCGTGCTGTTCCTCATCAAGTGTATAATATTTACGTTTGTCTTGTCGGAAACAACTCATCGAGCTAACCTGATATGATAAAACACGTGTTTGTAAAAGCCGACATAAAATAAATGTGTTTGTAGCTTGTATAAGACGTAATGTGCACGGACGTCAACTATGCATGTCGGTGCATACATCAGACAATGTTTTATCTCCACGCAGTTACATAAATAATCGTAATTCTGGACATCAGCGTTACATCAGACAATGTTTTATCTCCACGCGGTTACATATTAAATAATCGTAATTCTGGACATCAGCGTTACATCAGACAATGTTTTATCTCCACGCGGTTACATAAATAATCGTAATTCTGGACATCAGCTTTGCATTTCATGGTGTTATTTCGTTTGAAATCATAATGTATGATGCTGCTTTAAATGGTGTGGTTTTATAGCATGTGTACTAGTTAATTGCACTGGTTCTAATTATAAGTTGTTTGCAAGAACAACAAGATGTCCATTAGCTTCGTCAGCTAGACGTGCAATTAAGAAATATTTGTTATTAGGTCCTATCTGAAAAGATATATCCATGTAAATGATATGTATCTTTATATCAGATACACAGTATGAAAAGCCACTGCAGTGTCGTTTGTCAGCTAGACGTAAATTAAAATAAAGTATATTATTAGTTCCTATTTGATAACATATATATTCAGAATAATGTATATGTATTGTACTCAAAGCGTTGCTTATTTATCTGTTTTTAGGTCCTATTTGTAGTTCTTTATATTTGTAGCATGGTCACTGAAATGTCCGTTATGTTTACACAGTTGTAAATCATTTAATTAAAAAATAACACCTGTTACAATAAAAGGTGCACTCTAACTACAAGTTATCGGAAGACAGAGTATGGGAGACAGATAAAATGGACATACTACAAAAGAAATAGAGTATGGCTTCATCTCGTTGGTTATGTTAAACACCTCGATAGGCTACGCCCTTCTGGATGTTTTAATCAACCAACTCGATGAGATCATACTCTGCCTATTACGTATTATACTCAAAGCGCTGGTTATGACTGTATTTGTGTCTGAGATATACAATATCAAAAACCGCTGTATATGTAACGAGGTGTAGTTTTTCAGCTAAACGTACATTTAAGAAGCGTCTCACTCTGTTGATAGGTCCTTTTTGAGAAGACATACCAGAGTATTATACTCAAAGCGTTGGTTAAGACTGTATTTGTGACTGAGATATACAATATCAAAGGCCATTACGTGGTCCGAGTATTAACTTTCATACCCCATCCACCCCCTTCTCCGAGAAGCGAAAATGGAGTTGGCTGGGGTATGAAATAAAACCTTAACTTCGATTTAAAAAGTTTCAATATTGCAAATTTAAAATATTTAATAGGTAATGTTAAACATGTCATCGCATGTTTTCACTAATAATATGTTCTTAAGCGTATTTTATTGTCGAAATATTCGTTATACAATGTTGCTTATACAAGTTTTCCCATCGCTTAATACAATTAAGGCGGGAACACGTAATGCACTGTATATTTAACAAAGTGTGATTAGTCAGCTAGCCGTACATTTACGAATCAGGTATTGAACCCTGCACCAAATACCTGATAATTCCGTTATGTTTCGGAATTTACTGTACGGTACGGTAAGATACGGCTTTTACCCCCAACCTATAAAATACGTTTAAACGAATTAAAAACAATTTCAAGAAAACAACATCAAAATTGAAAACCATATAGGGACGTATTAAATGGGACAACTTCATTGACATTCTGTCCAACCGAGTCCTCAGCTAAGACGACCTTTTTTTGAGAAATCGAGGTTAATGCTATCTTTTTATATATATGCTTTTAGAGATATAAAAATGTTAAAAGGAAAACAAGAACCAAATAAAATATAGTCGCATGCGCCATTACGTTTATGGATGATCGTGTCAACATTACTGCATCATTCGAAAACGGTATGAGTAAGAGAAGACACATACTTATATTACTATTTAAATAAAACAAGCCTTGCAGTGAATGCTTGTGTTGATAACTTGGTTATCTCTCTCACCTGATAATGTAAGTTAATATGTTTTTCGTCGAAAACACCGTTTGCCAGCCATATGGCATAGTCTGCTTTTTCAATATGACCGGATTAACGGGTTTAGCGCACCTAGCGACATTATGTCAATATGAAATCGTTGGTAGGTAAACTTTAAAGAGGAAAGATTTCTTAGTAAACACTTAAACAGCCGGATATTTGATTAATAACGTGGTATTAAATATTTAATACGTACATGTATTATAACATGTCATGCTATCAATTATAACCTAGAACGAAATTTGAAAGTTCCTTCATCTTTAGATTTCATGTCCATTTCGCAACGTACACGTAAATTGCCTCCGTTTAAACCTAGGTATTAAACCTTCAAGTGTGCGTGCTTTGTTTCGACGGGGTTCCAAATGGCTCCGCCTCTATGTCCAAAGTTGGAAGATTTATATTTTACATATTTAACGCCGATTTATATAGGGAAAGGTTGTAAGAAGCTCTTTGTCTGAATACTGTTGTCATAGAGCGGACTCGATGTCGATACTTAATTATCAAGTTTGTGTGTGTTTTTGTCTCCCGATGATCAATGATGATATCCTCGTATAAGCAAGGATAGTACTTTGACATCTCTATCTCCATTTCCTGTCCATCTATCCTCCTACTGGTTCCAAATGTTTTTTCCACACAGTTCCTGTCATAATGTTGTACCTTCAACAACACATGTTCACTGCTGCTTCCTTTCATGCAACGATGTATTCCCCGCATTCAAATATTTCATGTGGGAAACAGTTGAACCCATCTATTCCAGTCAATGTTTTCACCATTCAGTACTTCTGTACTGTGATTAATGCATGTAATCGTGTCTCATATATATGTACTTGTTAAATACGGTATAAATGAATAATTTGGCACTGTAGTTGATAATACCTCAACCGAAACATGTCGTATCAGGTTGATCAATTAATTTACTCTGCATATGAAATACAATAATGAATACCATTTCATTTTTACTGAAATATCCACTCCACATATATGTATGTACATTATATAAAGCCGGATCTTTAGTCACTTTATTCGTTACAAAAAGGACAACGGTGAAAATAAATGCTATAAAGTCATATATAATATAGCAAAAATCTATAATGTTAATGTATTAAGCCGAACTGTTAACTTTATTTACACTGTCGCGTTATATTGGGATAGTGTAAGCGTGAGGTTAGGTGCACCCTAGAACCTGGTTCATACTAAACAACCTCCAGTGTGTATGTGTGAGTTTGTTTTTTGTTGCCACTGAACATTCCAAGGCGGTAGCCCTATTGTCAACCCTTTATTGTTTTCAAGCCATATCTAGCATTTTATCGATATATCCTTCGGGTCAGTGTGAAATCCAACAGGGTCAAGCATTAGTATGTAACAGTATATGAATATATACATGTAAAAGACAACGCAATTACGCGATGACTTGGCAGAAGAAAAGCAACAAGAATATAACATGTTAATAGCCAATTAACGACATAACAATATAGCATGAACCATTGTCTAGACCGTACCTATTATACCAATTAATGTAGCGTAATACTAAAGGATATGGCATAGTCGAAATTACATTGTTCATACATCAACAAGAACACCCGTAAACACTTTGGTTTAATTGCGCTCCAACTCCAATTGTTAATATCGTGCCAACAGCAATATACGAGTAAATGTTCAGGTCTACCCTCATATTACGTCGTAATAAATCATTTCAGAATTGATCCTGAACCTTACAGAACTGTGTCATGTCACTGAAACTACGATGTTTGATATTTGTTTAAACATGTTTATCAAGTGTACACACATTTATATATAGTACATGTATGACTGCATTATAATTCTAACAGCTCATATAGTACAATATGACTTAATTAAGTTGTGGAACGGATTTTAACTTCCTTACAGCCGTAAATTCAAACCATGAAACATGTTGTTTCACAAACATATTGCAAGGTGACGTCAGAACATATTTTGAACTGCGACAGTTATAGGTCCCAACAATTTAACTGACACCCGGATATTAGCCAATGGTCATCACAAAGACCAATTTAATTTAATGTTAATTCATGACTAAATGTTATCACAGGAGCCTACATTTGATGAAATTATACATCTTTTTCAGAGTGGGCTCTGTCTCTATTGATAGGGAATCACAACCGTCAAATCAACTTAACATGACGATGATGCTATAACCTTATGTACATGTAACTATTAGCATAACAATTACGCGTATAAGATGATTCTGAATGCTATACATTGAGTGCATTTTAATCTGTAGAACCCAGTTGATACGGAGTTATGCAACTGATGCCGATGTGTATGTCTTAGAAACATGCAATGTTGCAAGTGTTGCGTTGAGTATTACCTTAACAGCATCATCTTGTAATCTTGTTGTCATCACTCGAGAAAAGCCTTTTCATGTTAATCGAGCTTAAAATATATGATGAGTATTGACATATTGATTCCTTATATAAATTGTATTGTATATTGTAGATATAGCAACACATTACTACTTACTCTTATATGAAGATAAGTGGATTTTCTATATTGCATAGTGTTATTTCAGTAGAGGCATACGTGAGAGAAAAAAAAACGTCCAACAGGAGTTACAAATAATAGTGAATTAAAAATTAAAAAGACAATTGTGCATGCAATTAAAAGGCAAACACAATTTTAAAAGAAAAACAATAATGATATTGCTTTATTTCACACATAATAAAGACACACAAACAACAACACGGTAATATTCGTACCCTAGTTGGACAAGTTCCTTTTTTAAATTAGGAAAATAATCACGAGTAGAGCGTATTGGTCGTACACAGCTCTTGTAGGCACGTGTCAGTCACACGCTAATCCATTGTTCAAACCAATTCACAATGTCCATGATATATTCAGGTAACACGGAAAAGCGTGCACAATTTAAGTGGCCGCCAGAGGGCGTCCGGACGGGCCGTTTACTAAGTTTAGTTTTGTGCTAATACATGTAAAAGTATAGGCCTATCTCCTTAAAAGGCAAAATTGTGTAAGGGTCCTTTCGTGTAGAATATAATACTACGAATTTAGCCACGTGTGTCACGGAATGAACTGGGCAATAATGTTTTTGGCGGAACGTCAGATATAAAATGCATTGTTCTCAAGTACTGATTGAAAGTTATTTTGTTGGAGCAGAGGATGGAACCGGCGAAATTCACAGACAATATGTGGTCAGTATTTATTTTATTAACTTTTATCGTACATTTGTATTCAGTGGGCGGCGCCATCTTGATTGGCGATGTCACGACATCCATTATTAGATGTAATTATTGTAATTGATCATTAATTGTAAAACAATATTAATTTGATAACGTTGTATAATAGGTGCATTAGTTAACGTTGGCGTATAACTCAGTGATTGTAAGACACGATTGAATTGGTAACGTATATTAGGTGCATTAGTTAACAATTAGATGAGTGACTAGTAGAAGTGTCCGACGCGTATACATGACGTTGTGGAATATACATCCATTGCTACTCCTCATAATTAGAGAGTGGCTTGCATATATTGATATAATGATTTGTTGGTGTAATGATATTTATATAAGATTGGTGTGTTTATGAACCGACATCTAAAACGTATGTATTATTACAGCCTAATCCGTCCGGTGCAGATAACCCGTCCGGTGCAGATAACCCGCCCGGTGCAGATAAGCCTCCCGGTGTGGAGCTAAGCTTCCACGTATAACGTTAAGAGCGGTGGAGACGGTCCCCGTACCTGTGCAACATGACCAGGTTCTAGTATCGACAACCCCCGGGACACGAGGTGGGCCCGTTATCAGTCCTCACTGGAGGAACGTCATTCACAACCTCGATGGAGGTTAACTTCCACATATATCGCATCATCAACTCTTATAGAAGGCATTTGATGACAATCATTCATTGGATTCGCGCATCATCATCTCCATGAGCTCTCGCGCATCACCTTCATCGCGCTAGACGATAATTCGTGTGCACATCAACATTGTTATAACTTTAACAACACTTTAGTGTCGCATATCATCAGTCGACACATTCAGTATTTGAGATAATACTAAGAACGTCTTAAACGTTCATGAGAACAGTCTTTTCATATTTCATCTGTGTATTCGATTGTTTTTTTGATAATTGTATATATATTTAACATATTTTAAAAGTTGTATTAAACTTATGTAAATGCATTCACCGTCATTGAGTCTTTCCTGAGTTAGCCCCAACCACTAGGGTCACCTTGCGTCACAGTGTATGTGTCATGGGTAGAACAATAATCACCAATGGGTGTAGTGTATCAAAGTAATTGGCTAGACACACTAATAAAATAGCCTCGGTCACCCGGCCCGCTTCTAATTTCTTCGTTACGCTCTGCTACACAGTTCCAGAACTATGGTCTGTGGAACATAATGCGATTTTGGTCGAGATTTTGAGAGATTCTACGTGACTTTTAAAAAACATATTATCAAGTTAATTTAATTTTAATTTTCTTAGTTGTAACTTATGCATCAACAATTGACGTTGTACATTTATTCACAACATGACTTCACGCAAACGTCGACTTTATGTGGGTTAAAAAAAAACGCCTGAATAAATTGTGCTAATCGCTAGTGGGCGCTTTAATTGGCCTAATCTGCCCAGACCGATATCTGCAAGTAAGACAAATGCATGATACGGTCTTGGAAGGTCGAGACTAACTAATAACAGTAATACATGTATAAAGATTTTGACAACAATTGACACATTCGTATACGAACTGTCAAAATTCATTTGGGATTTGTCATTTGACAAACCACAGACTTCTACTCTCAAGAATTAGTTTTGTTGTTACCATATCAAAGACGCCAATGTACCGTTTGCGCACACCGTATTCAATTTGGATGATGTGTTCATGCTTTTTGACTGATATCCGCGTCAACGATAATTAAGCGATACATGCCGCAGTTTACAAGAACATTTGAACAAAATTTGTTTTTGAATCATTACAAAAATAGTGCAATCCTTGAGATAGGGATCACGTTAGAAATATCAAATTAGATCTGAATCAGGAGGACGCCGTTATGTACGACGAGACTAATCAGCACAATTTCATATTTATATTAATTACAATGCTCATGCGTGGTACAGTTTCTTTACTTCATAGATGATAATTGCAATGAATATTAGTTTTGGTTATTACAGCGTTGTGCTCTAATTGTTACCAATCATATGTAAAGTGTATAAACACAAAATACTCGTTCTTCTGGTAATGTCATATAGAACTAGATCGCAACTCGAATTATGCAAGCCAAACACTTATTTTTCCTTCATACGTTCTTAAATTCAAACAGAAATAATACATCATGTTTGCTTCCCTGTCCTAGAGTGGGGAACCGGGGTAGCTAGGCTCGCGTTAACCATTCGCCAAATCGCCATAGGCGAAAAGAAACCCGAACTAACGAATGAAAATCGTAAGAAATACATTTCAAATTCGCCAGACATCGGCGGTCTGGCAAATCCAAATTTCCGACCGATTTTGTCTGAAATCTCGGAAATCCAGAATTCTAATACACAAAGTATTTCACTGTTTATAAGCCACTACCCCGCTGTGTGTTGTTAGCTAATTAGCGACAATCAATTTGGACTGATAAACTAATTATCGCAGTGTTTATTGTCGGTGTGCGATAGACTCCGCCCACTGTTCCGCCTCTTGCTGTCAATCAACTGGTTTGTGACCCCGCGCTCAATATTATCCACATATGTAACTGCGTTATCGAGCCGGGTAAAACATAAAAAATAACGTGGCGCCCTCTAGCGGCCAAAATAGCTTTTCAAAACACAAAATTTGGCAAACTTTGCTTACGAATTATTAAGCTGGAGATGCCGTCGGTGTTTTTGAACTTTACGATCACTGAAAAGACTAATTAGTTGTACACACGGTAGGGTAAACTTGAATTGAATTGAATGTTGTTAAACGGCTCATCAACACAGTATAGGTTATTTAGAGCCGCCCCAGAAACTTGATGTTTGATCGGCTGTCTCTGAATTGAGATAATTTATGGTTGAACAATCAACATGAAAAAATACAAAAGGTGCGCTTACTCAAAATATTGGTACAATTTTAGAATGAAGTGGCTTTTATTACTTACTCTGTGCATGATATTCGTGGTGTATGTAGCATTTCTGTATTGTGTCTCACAATACAGCGCGATCTTTCTAACTCCTTTGGAACTCCTGTTAGTTGAACTTGTTTTATATGCCTCAGCTTAGCCTTACATTTTTAAATATATTTATTGTTTGTGTCGGATGGTGCTGACCCACCCACTTGCCTGTAGAAACATGAGGAAAATGTAAAATATTCTTATTTTTTTGATTATGCAACACATTATGAGTACATTGCACACATGTATGATTTAACCTTTACTCTTCAAAAGTTGAATTTAAAATTGTTAGCAACGATTTTTTAGTTTGTTTACCTTGTCAACCAATCAAAATTAAGAGATTCTGTGTAATAGCTCCGAATTTACCCTGGAACTTTTTCCCTGCCCCCTGATTGGTTGGTAATTGGTGTAATCTGATATAAAGATCAAACCTGACTAAAGTCGTTTTTTCTTGCTAAATTGTTAGATAGATTCAATCTCAGATAAAATGATGTCATTCTTTTTTAGAAAAAAACCTTTTCGACAAAATATGAGGGCTTAAAAGAGCTGCAGCTAAAACAAAATAACTTCGGTTTTTATGCGTCAATCCAGAATCTTCAAATTGCCATATCTCGACAACAGTTCCAATATTTAGCTTAAAATACAGTGATTTTTAATTGATTTCACCAACAACATGTGATTGTCAACCAGTTGAACTATCTTGAAAATAATATCTACTCAAAAATGATATTTGTGATTTTCAGGGGTCAAAATAATAGATTTTACCATAAAATGCCACATTTTTGTATATATTCTACAATCTGCCTTCAAATGAATTAATTAACATTATTCAGCAGCTACTATATGTGAAACCATCAAGAAAATGCAACTATTTAGTTTCGAAATGACAACAAATAATTCTGAGGCTATCCTCCCCAACTCCATTTTTAGGGTCATGCAATGTTTAACAATATGCTCATTACACAAGATTGCCTGTTACTGTACTGTTTATTGTATTATTTTTATTACATATTGTTTATACCATCTTTACATGTCATTTTCGTGTAACCATGCAGCCAATAGACACTGTTTAAAGTACAGATCCATGAATATTCATTAAAATGAAGGAGGTGGGGTAGAACAAAACGTTTGAAAAACATACAAAAGGTCATATTTGTTGCCAACTAAATAATTTAATTTGTAAAATGTATTAAACCACATAACATATTTGCATATCGACACTAACCGTATAGAAGCGATGATGAACTCAAAGTCAGAGGTTACCTCAACATCTTTTTCAAAACAGACATGAGCGTCTTTTCGACATCTTTTCGGATAGATGTAGATTGTCGCTTTCTGACATTTTTGCCAAACAATGCAAATCCCTCAGACATGAATAAAACGTACTAGATATACATTTAACTGTGACAAACATGTGCATTACAGGCCAATTCTGTATACCAGGTGTCAGGTATGGCTAATGTTGTGTCCACAACCCTTAATAAAATAATTTAAATTAGTTATGTTGCATCATAAAACTTTCAAATATTTGAAAACCATGAAAAGAGTTATAAGAAAGTCAAAATACACCATAATTCAACATTTCTCACACTTTCAAATCATTGTGTTAGAAAAAAAGTATGTCTACTTTCACTTTTGCCCTGTGCAGAATCTATCATTAGATTTCATTTTCCATATGCCTACATTATAGCTCTAAGCTCTGTACGGAGTTCCCTAATTATATAGGAAGCTATATTTTTTATTACTTTTTATTCTTAATTTTATCAAAAAAACATACATAAGCCATACGTTGAGTATGTTTTGAAAAAAACTGTTTGGGACGGATGGTGCTGACCCACCTACTTGCATGTAGAAACATAAGGAAAATGTCAAATATACTTCTTGTTTTGATTATGCAACACATTATGAATAAATTGCACAAATGTATGATTTTACCTTTATATTAAGTACTCTTCAAAAGTTGAATTTTGATTTTTTAGCAAGATATTTTGGTTTGTTTACCTTGTCAACCAATCTAAATTAAGAGATTATGTTAAATAGCTCCGAATTTACCCTGGAACTTTTTCCCTGCCCGCTGATTGATTGGTAATTGGTGTAGTTTGATCTATTGTCAGAGTCTAACCAGCTGTGTATATCGTGCGTTTAACAACATTATAATTTCTCATACGTATGTGTACAGAATATAAGGTAAAGAATTATAGGTTATTAGATTTGTATTGGAATATATGCACGATTGTTTCGCGTATTAATGTTGCGCGGCGTTAGGAACGCAATATCTAAGCGCGTAAGAGGGAGTGCATACATCACAATATCAATCTAATAACCTTCTTTTTATTGCATACAGTTTTTAAATTAGAACAGTAAAATAGGTTGTAACATTTAATTTTCACCAACAAGCATTTAATATTTCAAACAAACATATGATCGTTACATCTTGGAATTTTCTCAATGAAATCAACATTGTTTATATCACGTGACATACTTTCTTTGACATGAACAGAGCATTGCACCAATCACGAACGAGTATTCATTACTCATTCAATAAGACTTTAACACACGTCAATATGAGCTAATTTTCTGTTAAATTGCAAGTAAATGGCGCTTGTAAATGCGTAACTATAAACACACGATTACCGACTTGGAATTGACTATATATACTGAGGATTGAATAAATATAGCTATACTCCAATGCCTAGCTATAATATTAAAATAATGATAAGTTCGTGGTGGACAGTTGACGCAGGTGCCAGTGGTCATTGTAATTAATATAAAACAATAATGCGTTCGTTAAGATGACGATGCTAATTTACTTCCACACACCTTTGTTAATAAGCTTCATCATGCTAACACGTATGTACAGAATATCTGATATGTATCAGTTGTTCGTTATGCCTTTCACTCACCCTATAATGCAAACCACTAGCCATATCATACCTTTCACAAGCCTTATCATGTTGAAAACTATATTGGTTACACTCGTCTGTCTTATTTGACGCAGTATTAGTCATATAATAAGCAAATGCAACACATCACCCAGTATAAAGGTAAGGTCAAAAATGCATTCGTGAAGATGACGATGCTAATTTACTACACAATACTTTGCTAATAAGCATCATCATGCTATCATCCTTTCCATGATATCGACTTACACGTATGCACAGAACATCTGATATGTACCAATTGCTCGTTATACCTTTGACGCACCTTAGTAGGCTAATCATTAGCCTTATTATGTGTCTCACGAGCGTTATTATACTGGAGACAACTGGCTTTGAAACGCCTAATTTGACACAATATTAGTCGTAAAATAAGCAGGCGTAACACAGCACCATCATATATCATTGTTTAAATGAACTAGAGTCAATATCTATGAATATTGAACGAACTAATGTTAAGGTCGTGGTTGACAGTTCACTCACATGTCAGTGTCTGTTGTAACGAGTATAAAACAAACTTCAAAAGTGCATGTATAAAGATGATGATGCTAATTTACTTGCTCAAAACGGTGTTAATAAGTATCATCAAACTACCGTCCTTTCCATGGTACGGACTAACACTTATGTACTGAACATTTGATATGAACCACCTTTCACGCACCTTAGTAGGCAAATCACTAGCAATATCATTCCTCTCATAAGCCTTATTAGGCTGGAGACAACTGGATTGAATACAATCATTTGCCTTAATTGATACACTATTAGTCGTATATTAAGCTTTTGTAACACCCAGTATAAAATTAAGGTCAAACAAAAGCTGACGATGCTAATTTACTTCCATTCAACTGTGTTAATAAGAATCATCATGCTAACATCCTTTCCACGGTACCGACTAACAATTATGCACAAAACATTGGATATGTACAAGATGCCGATAATACCTTTCACGCATCTTAGTAGGCAAGTCACTAGTCATATGATGTATCTCACACGCCTTATTATACAAAGAAATATAAAAAGATCGGACACGGAAAGTAGCATTCAAGGAGGTAAGTCAACCACAAAACAGAAACAAACACGCAAACAGACAAACGAGAAGGCAAAAGTAATAATAAATACAAACGACATCACAAACACAAAAGGGTTGACAATAGGGCTACCGCCTTGTAACGGTCAGTGGCAAAGTAGGCAACTGGGGGTTTAAACCGGTTCTAGGGTGCACCAAACCTAACACTTACCCTACTGTCATCCCATTAAAACAGGACAGTGTAAATAAAGAAATCCCCGCCATGATCTAATCTCTAACCAACAAGGCAGCATCAATAGGCAATATAAATAAAACACAAATATACTCGTGTAAATATAATATAAAAAATAATAGCCTAAAAAGCCACAATGAAGTTCCTAATGACTTGGCAGAAGCCAGAGCAACAAGAGAATAAACCATTAAGGGCACGACTACTATACTGGAGAGAACTGGCCTGGAATATAACCATCCGCCTTATTTGTCACAGTATTGTTCGTAAAATAAGCAAGTGTAACATAGCACCATCTTATACTATTGTTGAAATGAACGGAAGGCGATGCCAATGCATATTAAACGAACTAATGCTAAGATCGTGGTTGACAGTTCACTCAAATGCCAGTGTCTTTTGTAACTAGTATAAAACAAACGTCAAGCGTGTATCTTATTAAGCTGACGATGCTGATCTACTTTCTCAAAACGTTGTTAATAAGTAGCATCATGCTACCATCCTTTTCCATGTATCGACTAACACGTATGTACAGAACATCTGATATGTATCAATATCTCGTTATACTTTTCACGCACCTTAGTATTCAAATCACTAGCCATAGTATACCTTTCAATAGCCTTGTTATTTTGGAGAAAACTGGATTGAATACAATTAACAGCGTTATAGGTCGAATAATAAGCATTTACAGCACCTAGTATTAAAAAAAAACATAAAACGAACAAAAATGCATTTGTTAAGCTTAAGAGTCTAATTTACTTATTTACTAAAAACGGTGTTAATAAGTTTCATCATGCTACATGTACCCTCCTCTTCATGATACGACTCACACGTATGTACAGAACATCTATTATGTGACAATTGTACTATATCTACTTTTGACAAACAGTGTCCTCAAAATCTCTTCCTTTGTTTGTTTTGTTTGTTTCTTTAACATATGAAATACGTGGCAACAGTCATGACGTGGTCCCGCCAAAATTCCATAAAGCGATGGACAAGTTGATATTAGTAAGATTTTATAACGGATATTGTGACAATAATATACGTTTAAACACATTTTTTACTGAATAAATGCGATACAATTATCTATAACATAATTATTTTAATTTTACAATTCGCAAATCTTTAAGCAGAAATTAAGGTTTTATTTCATACCCCAGCCAACCCCTTTTTCGCTTCTTGGAGAAGGGATTGCATGAGGTATGAAAGATAATACTAGGACCGCGTAACGCAACTTCGATCGGTAAAGAGAACTCGTATACATAAGTGAACTCGTCACCAGTAATACTATTCGTGTGTTACAATACGATAGCATGTTGCCAGTAAAATTGGTTCTTAATAAAAACAAAAAACACTCATACACGCTGACGGTAACTTATCCCATTATAATTATTTATTAAATGGTCAACGTTTAAGTCATAACGTCATTACGTTTACTTATTAGATTCAGGTACCGATCCTTTGATACAATTTTAAAAATAAGCCATGCACTGTCAAACTAAATGTCTAAGACATGATGGTATAATGCAAAGAAGGCGTATCAGGCCAATATAAAAACGCAGTTCAACTGCACCGACTAACAACATATTGACCATGACGCAAACCAAATTCATATAATACGCATCAAATTTATAGAAGCAAATGTACAAAATAGGCTATTTGTAAAAGAGAAATGACCAATGCATATTATATTCAAAAACTGTATACATGGGAAGGATTTGCTTCTCCTTACATTTATAGATGTAACATAATTATTATAATTCTGATTTAAAGCTACAAAAGGGGCCAAACTGCAGTGCAATGGTGTTTTTAAAAAATGGATGCCGTTACATCCGCCACTAGGATGATGCCAAAAAACAAAACAAAATTATTTTTTGAAGTTATTAAATAATTTAAAAAGAATGATTTTTTTTTATAAGAGAATACCGTTATCTGGGTGTTACCGGTTCGCAGTGAAATCCAGTAAACAATCTACAGTGTCAATACGTATATAATTGTTATACACAGATACGTTTGATATTATTATATCAAAAAATCAAAACGGATGTTTGATTAAGAAAGGGCAAGATTTTTTTTGTCATTATCTGTTTCCAGTATGTACAGATATAGTTTGCTTGCTAGTGGTTGATAATAAAAAAACAACAGAGAACAAACTGATGATAACAGAATGTTTTTTTATCTCTTTAATCCAGTTCCACAGATGGCAAGGTATTGACATGGCTTCAAACTTGTTTTCTTTTAAATTTGTATATGCTATTATTTTTTCGACTTTGTATGGAGATGTACTATACGTTTTGAAAAGGTTAAGCAGTGGACTTTGACGTCGCATTCTGTTTTGATAAACGTAAAGCTTGGTTTGCCTGATGATTTTAATCTATGTCTAATTTACTATTTCCAAATAAAATATCAGTTTCTGTCCAAATTACATTTGCTGTGTTGCATTTGTCTGTAATATAATCTTTGAGTTTTAACCAGAATTTCTTTACTATTTCACATGTCCAAATGAGATGTTGGATAGTTTCAGGTGCATTATTGCAAAAGCTGCACATACTATTATTAATAATATTCATTGTTGATAATAGATGATTTGTTACTAGCACCTTATGGTTAATTCTACAATGGAACCAGAGTAATTTGGGATATTTTGTAATTGTATAAGGCAAGGCATATACTCTTTCAAATTCAAAATTTGGATGACTAATAACTTCATGTTTCCATTTTCTTAATTGGGATATTATTAGAATCTTTCATGAGTATCCGGTGTAGATAGGGAATTCCAACCCGAGGTATAAGAGATTTATTGGAACCGAGGCTCTGTCGAGGTTCCGATTAAAACACTTATACCGAGGGTTGGAATTCCCTATCTGAACCGAATACCCACGATAGATTATTTTTTCTTACATATCAGAGACATATTATGCGCTGACGCCGCCAGCTACTAACGTTTTGCATGTTTTCCAGCATACCGGATGTTAGTCCATCGAGTTTATTTAAATAACCAACCAGCACAGGCTCAATCTTTTTTGTATTATGTCCTACTTAGTGACTCTATCACAATTCTTACAGTTCTCTAACTTCCATTTATAAGAAGCTAGAGAACGGTATAGCTCCGCAACACTATAGTTAATACGAACGAGCGAGTTAATGCTTTGCAGTCATCTAGTTAAATTTAACCAACCATACTAACATTAATTATAAAGTTGAAGATATTGGAATGTCGGCAGCTTTAACTAAACACTTGAACGTAAATGTTGGCATTACGTAGTCTCGCCTTAGTTACATTAGGCAATGTAAAAGCTTATATTAGCAGGATTTTATAACCGATATATCGAAAATAAAACTTTTTATAATTAATCGCATTTTTTACTGAAGAAATGCCATAGCTTGTTTCAAATTACCTATTAAATGTTTCAATTTTACAATATGCAAATTTCTTAAGCAGAAATTAAGGTTTAATGTCATACCCCATGGGGTATAAAGAATAATACTCGGACCACGTAATGGACACTGCCGTAGACGTCACCACGTCCGCAAAGTGATACCTTTGTCTCGCCATCATCTTTAAAGGCGAGATAACAATGCCCGCTGTATGTATCACACTGCGCGTAGAGGAATACCTACTGGGCATATAGTTACACAATTATGCATCTCTAATAAGCAAGTAGCAAGGTATGACTCGTTTGAAAACTGACAACTACAACGGATATACACCTCTAACAGGGCGCGCGGTTTACACAAAACATCTCCATTTAAAGGGACACACGGCAATCTTGAAGTATTTGAAATGGATGTGTCGGTTATATATCCAGTATCACTTTTACTTTTACCCTGGTTACATTTAAATAATTCAAATTTTAAGTATTCAATCCTCTCTTCTTCCACGACGGAAATCTTACAGTTTACTTCATTTTCCTCCAGTTCCTGCAAAGAGCTTGTATTGTGTCATTAATTTTAATCGATTTTTTTTAATTCCAAGAATGTCCAAATGTCTGAAAATAATAATTCTTACCCATACTTTTGTGCTGACAGGGTTTGGAAAAAAACACACCAATGTCCTGTTTTGCCACTGACCTTTACAAGGCGGTAAATGTATTGCCGACCCTTTTATTCTTGTGATTTATTTTTTGAATACATTATTGATATGTAGATAACAAGATAACAATCCTCGAACTTCACCATAGGATTTCAAATGAAAATGAGAACATACATACGTATTAGAATATATGATACATGTAAGATCGATGTCTTCAATGTTGACATGGTAACTATCCATATAAGATGCGAATTTACAACGTGCTACATGGAAATTTCATATTTTTAGGTTTTATTTCTCTCAACTCTTTTTTTTCTTCAACTTGTGACGATGTTATGAACTTCAATTAGCAAAATCAAGTTATAACTAGTAAACGTATTCAGCAAAGCCAGATCGCCTAAAATTTACGAAAACCAGCTATAGAAGCATATTACTTATTTCGACTGGTAATATCACATTCGTTATTATGAGGAGATGTTACGGATGTCTGACAGGTTTCCTGACCACAATACACAATTAAACAGAAACTTTACAGAAAATGATACGGTCGTATCATTTTCTGATATTGCAACGCACTTCATGTTTATTGAGTAAAGCGCAATGATGTACCATTGCCGTTTCTCTTGTGTGATTGTATGCGTGTGGGTTCATGGACTTTTGTATTTCGAGTGTTTTGATCGTACTCTAGGTTGTATTAGTTCAATTTATATACAACTGAGATGTGTCTAATTATGTTTGTTTTATATATATTTACAAACAGTATCCTTTGCTAACATTTGTATTGTTAGATATTTCTGATGCGTTTGCATTTATTTCCAATGCCTTGTCGGTTTGAGCACAGCAAATATGAAACAGTGGGGTTGGCGCACATGCAATCGATTTAAGCTAACCCGTTGACCGTATGGTAAAGTCGATAACTCTGTATTCCCGACTTTGTTTGTTCTGTCTTGTCCTGTAACCCCGTATTCCTACTTTGTTTATTCTGTATGTCCCGTAACCCTGTATTCCCCACTTTGTATGTTCCGTCTTGACCCGTAACCCTGCATTTCCCACTTTGTTTGTTCGTTCTTGTCCCTTAATCTGTATTACCCACTTTGTTTGTTCTGTCTTATCCCGTAACCCTGTGTGCCCTACTTTGTTTGTTCTCTCTTTTCCGGTAACCCTGTATTCTCCACTTTGTTTGTTCTGTCTTGTCCCGTAACCTGTATTCCCCACTTTGTTTGTTCTCTCTTGTCCCGTAACCAAGTATTCCCCACTTTGTTTGTTCTGTCTTGTCCCGTAACCCTGCATTCCCCACTTTGTTTGTTCTTTATTGTCCCGTAAACCTGTATTCCCCACTTTGTTTGTTCTGTCCTGCAACTCTGTATTCCCCACTTTGTTTGTTCTGTCCTGTCCCGTAACCCTATATACCCAACTCTGTTTGTTCTGTCTTGTCCCGTAACCCTGTATTCTCCACTTTGTTTGTTCTGTCTTGTCTCGCAACTATGTATTCCCCACTTTGTTTTTTCTGTCCTGTCCCGTAACCCTGTATTCCACACTTTGTTTGTTCTGTCTTGTCCCGTAACCTTGTATTCCCCACTTTTTTTCTGTCTTGTCCCGTAACCCTGTATTCCCCACTTTGTTTGTTCTGTCCTGTCCCGTAACCATGTATTCCCCACTTTGTTTGTTCTGTCTTGTCTCGCAACTCTGTATTCCCCATTTTGTTTTTTCTGTCTTGTCCTGTAACCCTGTATTCCCCACTTTGTTTGTTCTGTCTTGTCCCGTAACCCTGTATTCCCCACTTTGTTTTTTCTGTCCTGTCCCGTAACCCTGTATTCCCCACTTTGTTTGTTCTGTCTTGTCTCGCAACTCTGTATTCCCCATTTTGTTTTTTCTGTCTTGTCCTGTAACCCTGTATTCCCCACTTTGCTTGTTCTGTCTTGTCCCGTAACCCTGTATTCCCCACTTTGTTTGTTCTGTCATGTTCCGTAACCCTGTATTCCCTACTTTGTTTGTTCTGTCTGGTTCCGTTTAGTGACTATTTAACTTGCTCGTTTGATTATGCTTGTGTTACAATACCGACCATTGTCACTGAGTTACAATACCGACCACTGTCACTGAGTTGCAATACCGACCACTGCCATTGAGTTTGGGGATGATATCGTTTCTAAAATACCATTTTCGTCATATCGTTTACAAGGAATAGAAAACGTATATTTACATCGCTGATATTTATTTATCAAGGTTAATCGCATAATCGTTTTGTAGTGCGCGAGTTCAAAAGAGGTAAATATATACAAGTTACAACTTCTCTCACGCCACCACAAACCGGTTTAAACCATAGCGATTGGAATCGAAGATCTCAAAGGACAAGTAGGTAATAGCACTACTTGAACCAGACTTTATTTTATTATGGTCGACGCTCGTAAAATCTTCATTGAGGAAACTAGAACAGTTGATTCCAATAGAGACATTATGCTAATAATGACTCCGCGGATTTAGATATATAGACATCGTCATTTTATTAACAAGACGTTATTATATTATGGACAACGATCGTAAAATCCTCCTTGCTAATAATGACTCCACGGATTTGATTCTATAGAAGTCGTTTTTTTGTTACTACATGTGACTGTGATATCTTAGTGAATGGATTTGAGAATACTCTGAACATATTAAGGATACATAATTATGCAAACCAAACGTCCCCATATGAATTGTATGTATTATATTAATTTAAGTTAGAATTCCAAGATTCACCATTCTTATAATAGAAGATCTACGATATTGTTAAGCGTGCAATAAATGTGTATATAGTCGTAAATACGTGAACGTATTCGCCAGCGAGCACACGCATTACTGTTTTAATACATACTGAAAATGGGATCCCTTAGAAGCAACAAGAGCACACACGAGTTGTATTACTTATATGGCCTTTTAACGCTGCCTTGTTGGTTAGAGAATATTTCATGTCGGTACACTGACCCGTTTTACCTGGATGACAATAGGGTAAGTTTGAAGTTTGGTGCACCCTAGAACTGGTTTAACCCCCAGTGGCCTTTTTGGCCACTGACCGTTCCAAGGCGGAAGCCCTATTGTCAACCCTTTTCAATGATGTCGTTTGCATTGATTATTACGTTTGCTGTCTCGTTTGTCTGTTTGCGTGTTTGTTTTTGTGTTCTGTGGTTAACTGTCTTCATTAAATGCTACTTACCATGTCCGATTTTTATATCTTTCTTTTTTTTTCCATAGTCGCAGACTCGGTTTTATTGAATCTGTTCATGACAGGTAATGCAATGCGCGACGCATTTCATACCTTCTAGCACCGGCTTAATATTCTACGCTGAGATCACTAATGATTGCATTACGTGGTCACGCCTTAATTCCATTAAGCGATGGGAAAGCTTATAATATCAGAGTTTTATAATGGATATTTCGACCAAAAAAAAACGTTTAAAAAACGTTTACTGAAAAAATGGGATAATATGACTGTATAAAATTAGCTATTAAAGGTTTTAGTTGTACAAAGTACAAACATTGTAAGCTGAAGTTAAGGTTTTATTTTATACCCTAGCCAACCCCGTTTTGCTTCTTAGAGAAGATGTTGAATGGGGTATGAAAATGAATACTGGGACAACGTAATGTGGGCTTCATGAACCCAAAAGATCAAAGTAATAACACTACAGATTTGTAGTCGAGTCGACATTTTACGGCCGCTACACATAACTAAACACACGCTAGTGTGAATGTCAAACTACTGAAACCATGTAAATCAAGCTCGAACTCAAATCAGTTTAACAACTGTTTGGTCTAAAAAAACGAAATTACAATTGGAACCTTCGCAAATGTCAAACTAAATGTATTTCCTGTAGCAATGCCTTGTTTTATAAAGAACAGAACAGAAGAGAACATATATTTTGTTTAACTTGACAGTGTTCATATTTACATCGTTATATACTTAACGTTCATGCACACTAAAAAAGATGGACCTTTGGAAACGGCCGAGCATGACACATACGAAATAGTGCAGTCTCTGTTTGATTGAGACTGTTCATGAGCGGTAGTGAAATATGCTAGCTACCGCTCACGCCCTCTAGCCCCGGGTTGAGCAGAACTCAATATTCATAAAATCAATTGTACACAATTTTAACCATCCCGAAGATGGCATGCATACGACGGTGGACAGTCAAGTGATTTTAGAAAAAAGTACATTTGCTATGAGCAATATTATTATTAAATAACTGACACATGAGGATAAACATACACAAAAGCTAAACATTATTGGATTAATCGAGATTGTATTCCTTAAACCTAAAGCTGTACTAATATATTTTTTTATCTTCATTACAATATTCTTATCCTGTGTCTATAGTAAGTCGAATAATTTAAACAAACCAGGTCTATTATAATAATATTGTTTAATATAAATTGGCTAGATTACTGTCTATCAATGACAAATCCAAATAAAACAGTATTCACCTTCCAAATCAATATTGTGACAGCATTAACAATCTCTTTCATTTCTAGGTATTTTATTACGAGAGTATCTACCGGTGTGTATTCAGATATTCTGAATTTTGTTAAATATGGTCCGAGATTACATGGTAAAATAAAAAGGTATGATTCATAATTAAAATTCAATTTACAGTTAATATATAATTCAAGTACACCATTTGATTCCTTATCGACAAGCCATCGTTGTATAAAACAATCGACATCTCTTTGTCTAAACGTATTCATAAATTAGTTAGTATTAACAGAATTTGGGTCATTCCAGACATTTGTAAACTCAAATAAAACCTATTAAGGATGCCATTACAATTGATATACAATTGAATATATGAAGGTGGTGCTATACAAACTTGAGCAAAGACATACACTTGGTTAAAGGCCGATGACATCCTAATGGTGAACAGAAGGTAGGTATAACAAGAAAAGGTATAACACATATATTATACCATGCGAAGTACGGACTGCATGTAGATGTTCTGGATCCGGGATCGTTTTGATAGTGAAGGTCACCGGCACCTTGACCTTTAAATGAATAAGGATAAGGGTCATGTTCTGGTCATGAGCAACCATTCATCCTTTCAAGTTGGAGGACCTAGATCCATCAAGTTTGTAGTTGTTGATAGGACATCATATTGATAGTGAAGGGCACCGCAACCTTGACCTCCGATCTAGTGACCGGAAAATAACAAGAGGTCAATGACCTTGAAACTTTCAAGGTTGAGGAGCGTAGGACCAACCGTTGTGTAGTTATTGATCGGACATCTTTAGATAGCGAATGTGACCGCGACCTTGAACTTTGATGTAGTGACCCCAAAATGAATAGGTGTCATCTAGTTGTAATGGTAAAGCGTTCTTCCAAGTTTGGGGGCCCTAGGTCCAACCATTCTGTAGTTATTGATCGGACATCGTTTCGATAGTTAATGTCAACACGACCTTGACCTTTGACCTAGTGACCCCAAAATCTATAAGGGCCATCGACTGGTCATGAGCAACCATCCCTCTAAGTTTGGGTACCCTTCTGCCAACCATTATGTAGTTATTGATCGGACACCGTTTGGATAGTCAATGTTAGCCCGGATGTGACCTTTGACCTGGTGACACCAAAATCAATAGGGGTCAACATGAACATGGCGCTCCGACTACAATTTGTTGTGGTGTGCAATAATCTATTAATTGAAGGGCACTGGCTTAGATGTTGCTGGGGTGATTTACGGAAGAATAACCGTGTGACAACCTGCTGTAAGGATGAGTATTACTACCAAGATATAACGGTCATGATTGAATAATTTGTAGGGAACTGAAGAAGTGAAGGGACACTACAAAATCTGAAATGAAGATTGCTGTGCATCCCTTTAAGTGGGGTGCATGAGATGTTGTAGATTTGGCGAAAAGTGACAAATGAGAATAGGTATTTTGTTGAAAAATATGTTTAATATACAAAAACAACATTACTGATGTGGAAAAAAACAATTGTATGTACAACTCAGTGTGTCAGGTCCCTGCCAAGACTTGAACTTGAATCTCTTTTCTCGAAAGAAAAGTGTGTTTCCTTACACTACAGAGATCACCCAGACATCACAGAAAGAGTGTACAAAACTAAGCGAAATTATTAAAGATGTAGCAGGGCTGTACAAATCATATAGCCCGACGCCCGGGACTAGTCCAAAACCAAAGTTGGGCGTGTCACTTTTTCAAAGATTTCAGTCCTGGACTAGTCCAATTTTAAAAAAAGAGAAAGTCGGGCGTGTCACTGTTTGAAAGATTTCAGTCCCAGATTTGTCAAATTTACAATGTCGACCACCTGTCATAAAACAACCCCAGCACACTTCTCAACGTAATCCTTTAATTGCACTCGCTTATGTAATGCAATTAGCATCCACAGCGGCGATCATCCAATACCCCGGGCAATTTTATCAACAATCAACCATGCCGGAAGTCCCGCCTCCAAATTACTTAAATTGACAGTGGGCATTGTCGACATTATCCAATCAATTGACCCGATCTATTTTAATCCAGACCCGCTAGCCAATGAAACGACTACCACATGTAAATCACATGTTCGTCACGTGATTACCTGTTTGTCACGTGGTGAGCTGAAAATGGCGATACACTGAAACAATACCACTAACACGTTGATTAATTCGCAATCAGGCCGATTTGTTGGCAATCTTTCGATGAGTAAAGAAACTCGGGACGTTTGATAATGGAAGCATGTTTGATATGAAACGGTAGGTGTGATTTGTTATTGTTTCTCAGTGTATTGTTGAGCGTAATTGTAACAGACTTGAAAGGCGGATGGGGTAACTGTTTGTGCATAGTTAGTGTACTAATTACGTTCGAAGAATTGAGTTGTCAAACAAATAAAATAAAAATAAAACGAACTGATACACATAATCAGTTTGATTTCGTATTTGGCAGTGCTAACGTTTACATTTCAAAAATGAGTTTGTTGAACTCTTTCAGTGTTAAAAATAAGGATAATTTTCAGAGTGAAAGCGAAAGTGAAAGTAAAAATAAAAAGAGGAAAAATGTAGAATGTGATACACAGCCAATCAAAAAGTCAAAATCATCTAGTGTAGTGGACAAAAGCATAAAAATAAAATGTTTATGTTGATTCACATGTTATTTATTTTTTGCATTAGGTAAAATGGTAATAAAGTTAAGAATCTCATCTGTAGCCCGTTACATATATAAAGTTATGACTTTTTTCTTTCCATTAAATGATTATCTGAACTGTAATATGAAACTCAATATCTATATTGAAATTTAAAAATGCAGATGTGATTCTTACTATTGCTACTGTTTCACCCAATGGCAGTCTACAATCTATACCACTGAAACATACATTAATTGTCTGAAGAGTACATAAGGATTGTTTCCTTTACTGTGTGTAATGAATTGTAATGAGTATGCAAGACGCAGTTTTAACATATTGAGAAATCGAAAAAATTCAGGACTTGTGTCCATTTTTTGGGACTATTCACAATTTTTTTGGGACTAGTCACTTTTGACAGGGTGACTAGTCCCGGACTAGTGGCTAAAAAAGTTATTTGTACAGCCCTGTGTACATCAAAAGAATGTCAAACTAAAACTAGAAATTGTTATTGGACAAAAACGTATGGCTCCCCCACTCGCCCGAACAGACATAATTGACGACTCTAGGTCCAACCGTTCTCATTGATCTGAGATTGTTTTGATATTTAATATCCCTGTGACTGTATCTACAACCTGTATCAGTAATATTTATTGGTCAACCATCCTTCCAAGTGTGAGGATCCTAGGTCCAACCATAATCTAGTTATTGATTGGACATTGTTTTGTTATTGATCGGGGATCGTTTTGATATCAATAAGGGTCATGTTCTGGTCATGACCAACCATCCTTCCAAGTATGAGGACCCTAAGTCCAACCATTCTCTAGTTATTGATCGGACATCGTTTTGATAGCCAATGTCATCGCTAGCTTGACCTTTGACCTAGTGAATCCAAAATCAAAAGGGGTCATCTGCTGGTCATGACCAACCATCCTTACAAGTTTGAGAACCCTAGGTCCAACCATTCTCTAGTTATTGATCAGACATCGTTTGATAGTCAATGTCACCGCGATCTTGACCTTTGACCTAGTGAACATCGATTTGATAGTCAATGTCACCATATGTTGACCTTTACCTAGTGACCCCAAAATCAATAGGGGTCATCTACTGGTCATGACCAACCATCCTTCCAAGGTTGAGGACCCTAGGTCTAACCATTGTGTAGTTATTAATCGGATATCGTTTTGATAGTCAATGTCACTGCGACCTTGACCTTAAACCTAGTGACCCTAAAATCAATAGGGGTCATCTACTGGTCATGACCAACCATCCTTCCAAGTTTGAGGACCCTAGGTCCAACCATTGTGTAGTTATTGATCGGATATAGTTTTGATAGTCAATGTCACCACGACCTTGACCTTTGACCAAGTGACCCCAAAATCAATAGGGGTCATCTACTGGTCATGACCAACCATCCTTTCAAGTCTGAAGACCCTAGGTCAAACCATTCTCTAGTTATTAATCGGAATCTTTTTGATAGTCAATGTCACCGCGACCTTGACCTTTGACCTAGTGACCCCAAAATCAATAGGGGTCATCTAATAGTCATGATCAACCACCTTCTAAATTTGAGGACAATAGGTCCAACCATTCTCTAGTTATAGATCGGACATCGTTTGTGACACAGACAGACAGACAGCACAAAATCAATATGGCTCCCCTCCACACTTCATACTGATGCTTCTCACAATGTTTGGGGTATGACAGAGGTCATAGTGCCCTTATTTTGGTATGCGACCTACCGTTTTCCCAAGATGTATTAACATACCAAGTTTGGTATTTCTAAGTGTTATTGTATTGAAAATATGGTCCGGACAAGCATTTTCTATGACAGAGGTCACAGGTCAAGGTCACAATTACCTTATTCTGGTACGTGACACATCACCATCCCAAGATGTATCTAAATACCAAGTTTGCTATCTCTAAGACTTAGTGTTATAGTATCGAAAATATGGTCTGGACAAGCATTTTCTATGACAGAGGTCACAGGTCAAGGTCACAGTGGCCTTATTTTGGTATGCGACACACAGCTATCCCAAGATGTATCCACATACCAAGTTTGGTATCTCTAAGTGTTATAGTATTGAAAATACGGTGCAGACAAGAGGTGAAAGTGTCTGTGGATGTTCTACCGTCTAAATGTGCAGGGGACTGTAACACATTTCCAACATTCATTCAACCGGCACATGGCAATGTTATAGGTCACTAGTTGTTGAATGCCAGCCAGGGTAGCAGGAGAACTAGTCTGTACAAAGTAAGTGTATTACAGGGTTCCCACAGTTTTTTGAAAACAAAATTCAAGGTCTTTTCCAGGTTTTCCCACTGTTTTCAAGGACAATTTATAAATACCAGTGTTTGTCCGACACCGTTGTTGCAAAAACGTTAAATTGTTTGCAGTACTAATATGTGACACCACACAAGATGTTAGTTTATTGTTTTTGACAAGTATTGACTTTAACCCGCTGTTTTTAGGCTGTTCTCCATCCTATGAAGGAAATTTAGTGTTGACATTTAACTTGTTCTCAGACGACATGCTTTATCGATTCAAATGATTAGACGCTTGCATATACGACGGAACATTGTGAGTTTTATTTGAAAATACTCGGCTAAAATAGTCAACATATTTTATGAGTCAACCGGTGAGGTAACGAATTTGTACGACAGCGATCGAAAACAAAAGTACAATTTGGGGTTCATATTTCATTGATCAGAGCATTAACACATCTATACGACTGTTCACGAATACCAATGGTTATTTTTAATGGGCTTACTAGGCCATTCGCCAAATCACCATAGGCGAAAAGTAACCTGAACTGGCGAATGAAAACCGTAAGAAATACACACCAAATTCGCCAGACATCGGCGGTCTGGCGAATCCAAATTTCCGACCTATTTTGTCTAAAAGACCTCGGAAAATCCCGAATTCCAATTCACAAAGTCTTTCACTGTTTATAAGCCACTATCCCGCTGAGTGTTTTAGCTAATTAGTGACAATCAATTTAGATCGATAAACTAATTATGTCAGCGTTTAGTGAAAACCAGCGTTTATTGAAAACCAAATTGTCGGTGCGATAAGACTCCGTCCACTGTTACGCCTCTTGCTGCCAATCAACTGGTTTGTGTCCCCGCGCTCTACGTTATCTGTCATATAAAGTTGTGACATTTTTCACAGATTTTAACTGCGTGATCGAACCGGGTAAAACATCAAATAATGTGGCGCCCTCTAGCGGCCAAAATGGCTGATCAAAACAGAAAATTTGAAAATGTTTGCTTATGAATTAGCCAGAGATACTCGGCCCGTCTGTGTTTTTGAACTTTACAATCACTGGTAAGTGTTAAAGGAACACATGGCAATCTAGAGTTTTCAAAAACTAGCAGCGCCCCGTTAGTTTTTATCATTAATGTTAATTATAAGAATTGTATTAAGCCATTTGTTTTTGCATATTATTATTTTTTATCTTATTGCACCAGTAATATATTAAAAAACTTATAGTTTAATAAGACGAAATAGTGAATACTTAAAATTTGATTTATTTAAATGTAACCAGGGTAAAAGTAAAAATGATACTGGATATATAAATTGTGACACCCATTTCAATTACTGCAAGATTGCCATGTGTCCCTTTTAAGTGCCTACGAATTAGTTGTACACAGTTGTATTTCATATACTGGAAATTGAAGTTGTATTTGTTAATTATACTGAAAACCACATTTTGCAATATATATACAAAATCTACGCTTGTGGGGAAGCAACGCGCCATTGCAGGTGACAACATGCGGTATGATCGCGGGGATCTGTGACTTCCATTGAGAAACGGCCGTGGCGATGGCAGACTGCATGTGGATTTGGATGGGAAATTATCGCAAAACTGGACAAATATAACCAAGGGTATGGTGTAGTAGGAAAGGAAAGCAGTTGCTAAACCACATCATGACCGTCAGTGTGACCTTCAACTGTTATTTCTGTAAGGACATGAGACAGTTCTTCGCTGTATTGTAGCGCTGATGGAGTAATATGACAGGACATAGAAGTTAAAGTCAGCTTCTTCTTTTGAGACATACCAACAGAACGCTGACAAACTAATCCCATGTATCATAATAACCTTTGGGAATGTGGCACATAAGTGACAGACAACACCATTGGTACTACCAAGTGGAGTCATTTACAGCAACAGGTACTTATACAAAACTGCAACCAACACAATCAAAGATAACGTTGCAGCCTCTGTGATTATATTTGACACTTACATTTTGTGGTTGGCTTGTGTCCCTTACATGTGTCAAATCACAGCTATGCCGGTTTCCGTAAAAGGCAATGTAGCGGGAACCTGTCAGACTGAAATGAAAGCAGGATAGGTATGAACGTTGGCGTACATTGAACTCTGTGAATGTTTCGGTTTCACATATATGTCACGGACGGCTTCAGCCGGTAGAGTTACCGTACTATTCTTTTTGTACTATATGTGGCAACATGTTGTGGTGGTCGGTGGTTCAATTCTGTTTGGGACACTGAAACACTGTAACAATATGTATATCTTAGATATATATATATATTTTATTCACAAATAAATACTCTTGACCACACTGGTCAACGTGTAGATGGCGAATGCCCATCATTATATTATAAATACACAAATGGTGAACACATAGCAAACATTGATGGAATGAAGGAATGAGTTGTAAAATACATGGTTATTAACTTATTCATAAGTATCTTTTAAACTAATACAATATTGCAGAGTACAAACTAAAACATAAATGTGACACTAACCTGAAACAATATGTATATCTTAGATATATATATATATTTTATTCACAAATAAATACTCTTGACCACACTGGTCAACGTGTAGATGGCGAATGCAACGCACCGTTGCATTCATCAATCAACATTGCATAGTGTAGCCAAGGGTCACAGGTTAGTAATTGGTCTTAGTGAGTGTTAACTGTACTTTGATAATAAGGCTATTGGAAAAGCAAACTGATTTAAGGTTTATATAAGGCATATTGGAAGTATTGGAAGTAATTTATGGGGTTTCAACATATTGATATACACGTGCTGTTTCACATTTAGATTAAGGAATACAATGAAAACAACACCCATCTATTTTATTTGCGGAACCAAAACGATAACAATCTCGGTCCTACGACATATACAGAAACGTGTTTGTTGGAGATAGCTGCTTGAGCTTGCATTCTTTGCAGTGCCTGGCTGCGGTAGCATGCAACATGTAACACATGCAGATTTTCAGCACAGGATACACACAAACGTTGACACCTGCCGCTGACATACACATGCAAGTTCTATATCATGTGTGCAACAACCCAGCTGAACTGAAACACACAACCCCTGGAATGTCCTATGCAAATTCATTTCAGCACACGACCTTAAGCGAACGTTATATTTTACTATGATGTCGTCATGATGAGTATGTGCTGTACATCTCATGAACAAAACTAAGGAAATGCCTAGTATGTAGCCAACGTTGTTTCTACCAAATTTTAACCCATATCGTCACCTTCAGAGTGTGCCGCACCTGTACATTTGGGTATGATGAAGGTGATGTCGCCATGATGAGTATGTCAAGCATGGGGATAGATATAGTAAGGCCCTGTACATGATGGTAAGGCCATGTCAACATTGTGGTAATCAGAATGTACTGCGAGTTTGATAAAGGGCTAACAAACGTGAGTGACAGATCTTCCACAACAAACATGAGTGACAGATCAAACCCTACTTACTCGACGCATGCGCACTCGCATACAACTAACAAAACAAACATTTATCTTCACAGGCGCCCCAACCTTTCCACAGGGGTCCGGCTCATGTGCTTTGTCGCTAAATACCAGTTGAAATCGAACAAAAGTGTCCTACATGAGTTGGGAAGACATCTGAGTCCAGCAGCAATATCATAGAATAGAACATTATACAAGGGTAATCACTTGGCATACAGGAAATTCTCACTAAGTTCAGTATATGCACAATATTGTTTTAATTAAAAGAGCAAATCATTTAACTCTACATGCCTTCTATACCCAAATGTTCAAGGTGTCCAACATTGGTATATATTTTAATATCGCTCAATATAGTACTGAGAAATCGTCAACGAAACGTTGAAAAACTGGTCAAATTTTTTAGTCGGAAGACCCCGTGCCTATACGCAGTCACTCTTTAAACAACAACTATAATGGCTGTTGCGTACGAAACTAGACCACGGATCATTTAGTCGTCACCGCAGATAATGAATGCTAATTGGATCCATACCAGTTAATTCAATTTAAGCTACATTTTCTATTTTGTTTACAACCGTCAAATTTTTTTTCAATTGGCAGCCATATTGATCTGGTACCCGTCCCCTACTGCGCTCGCTATTCTCTCTTCGAGCGCAGTAGGGTAAGGATACCAGTATGTATTTTTTTTTTTTCATTGAAAACCAAGTAGAACAGTTTATTGAAAACATATTTAAGGGGGGTAGTAGAGAAACAGGTGGGGAGGGGGTAGTAGAGAGGGGGAGGGGGTAGTAGAGGGGGAGGGGGTGGGGTAGGGTACGCGCCGTCAGCCTGTGGACAGGAGTCGAGAGCTCTCGATAGCGCTTGAGACAAAAATACATTTAACCAATACATCATCTCCAAACTCACAACATATACACGTACCTACCTTTCGTCGCGAACTTTTGGACAAACGTTACTCTCCAGCTCTAATGCATTTAGTTTAATATCCGCTATGGAAATGCCAACGATTATCAACTGTGCTGCAATAAAAATGGCGTCCGCAAAATGTCTCTAAAATTGTCTGCGCATGCGATGTAAACGTGACGTAGACATTAACACCAGTTTTATAAGTACATACTAGTATTTATCCAAGAGATAGCAACTTATGTAATACCAAATTCAACGTCCCGTTCATGAATCTTTATCCACTACTGTCTTTCCGTACTAGAAAATACTCACGAAACTTAAACAAAATAAACGAAATAAAAAACAATGCCTTACCACATCTATGCCATGCAAAATACGATACTTACAATAACTCCATGTAATTAATACAATATAATGGTAAACTACATGGTACAATATTAAAACAAATTAAAAGTGTGTATAAAAAAGATGTCCATACGTATATGAATAATATGCAGGGTTTGCATTTCGAGAAAATTGGGAAAAGGGCTAGGCCTGCTGATTTTGGGAAAAAGAAGGTCGATATTGTCAAAATTGGGAAAAAATAGCGTTATTTTTAGCGTAATTTTTGCTATTAGGGGAATGTTGTTTTAAGTGAAAAACGTTTAACTTTGATTAAAATGTATGCTTTAGGTGTAATATCAATCAAGTATTTAATTTAGCAATGATTGTTTATATATATACTAATTCAAAAAACATAACACCAAAACAAAAATAAATCGGATTTGGTCAGTTTGTAATAAAGGCATTGAAAGCCCAGCACGTTAGAATACGTATATTGTTTCTAAAATACATTTGCAGCAGAAACTGGGAGGGTTAATATCAGAGACAATCATACAATAACAGGAACAGGTTAAACGTGTAAATGACGAACTAATACAAGACTTTTATAAAACACGAAGTTAATATTTTCAGATGAATGTTTAAATGTATATATATTGACAAGATTTGACAAAGCAATGTTTTGATTTATAATTCCAAGAAGTGGAATCACATCACACGTTATATAAGGTTTGTTATTAAACCATGTACAATTATCAAGATATATATACTCGGTAAAAAAAGTTTTGGACAAGGGTATATAAAGTCATATAAAAATAAAACTAGTGGACAGAATTTAAGTATCTTTTCTTTAGTAACCAAGGTCTACCCTACTCGGTTAATTTGGTACCAGAAACATTAAATTCCAAACACGATTTGATTTTAAAAAAAATATCGCGAACTCACAAAGTGTCTTTAAAAATCTTTGCAAAGTAACAGTTACGGGCACATTCGAGTAACCAATAAAAAGACTATTATTTTTTCGCAAACTTTCATTGTAAACGATAATTATTGTTGCTTGTTGATCTATTGTGAATTATCAACTGAGATAATAAGGGTTATGGTCGAATGTCATGGTTCAGCGATCATTTTACGGGTTCGAACACTGCCATGGTTCAAAACTTTTTTTACAGAGTATAGTAACATTTCACCCCGAATGCTATTCCATATTGCCATCGTTTGCCTAAAGTTTAATAGCTTAACCCTTAACCCGCTATAAATATACAATATACTGTTCTTTCTTTGAATTAAGACAATTCCATGTATGGAACATAGGGATGTTTTGTGGAAAATGACTGATCAGCAGCCAGATATTATAAACCCTGATCAGCCTGCGAGTTAAGCGGGTTACGGGTTAAGTATCCAATTTCTATGAAAAAAAAATCACACTGCATAAATCAATCGTCGAAGATTAATTTCTTACAAGGATATTGGCAGGCTTAGCATTCAGTTTTCTTAGCTATGTCTTATGAATAATTCTAGATATTATTAATAAGTCATATAGAATAAGTTTGTACTTGAGTTCAAGGAAACGTATTCTGCGATATATGCTAACGAACTTCAACTTAACCATGTTAGCAAAGCTAATATGTCTGATAATAACGCTTCTTTTCTCGATTTACATCTCTATTGAAAACGGTGAAATAATTAGCAAAATTTATGACAAGAGAGATGATTTTAATTTGATATTGTTAATTTACCCCATTTTGATGGGGATGTTCCCCGAAAAACTTCTTATGGGCTACCATAAACTTCGTAAAACCTTCGCAAAAGTTTATTATCGTAACCCTGATCTTTCCAAATATAAAAGTAAATTAAGAACTCGTCTGCGACAAGGACTATCACAACCTGACTTCATTGGTGACGTGATTTACACACTTCGTAAGACCCTTGATCATGATCTCTTTCATACTATCGTTGTTAAACTTGTTAAAAGGTTTATCAAAAGAGGTTATGACCCTATGATTTTGCAACACACTGCATGCTTGGTGGTGGACCGATTTACAGTTCGCCACTATTGTAACATAGTTACCGTGTTTGGGGTTAATTATACTCGTTGACTAATAGTTAATTAGGGAGATAAAATGATACTCTGAATTGCAACAACACGTAGCGCGTGAGATAACTAACTTTACGTGGTCTTTAAATACACTGTACAATGACTAACATTGACATTTCGATTATGTAGATGTAGGAAATTTTCTCATGCAGACGTGAAACTTGCATCAGCAAAGCACTCATTATTAGCAAATTAAAGTATGATGTTGCAGTAAGTTTGATATTATATGAACAATATTTTCATAGTTATAAATATATTTGACGTGAGGAATTAAGCTTACTTATTTTATAAGTAACATGATCGAAAATTGGTACAAACAATGATGCACGTGTTTGTGTTAGTTGGAATTCAGAAATGTCACGGTTCTTGAATAAATGCCTGAGAGTGAGCTCCACGGGCTATTGTTTATGTCAGCCATGATGTAATTACGCATATTAAAACTATCATTAAAATGGAAAGAATCGTTATTATTTAAAGTACACAACGCAAAATATTAATTGAAAACGCCACTACGCTACATTATGCTTTCCTCTTTAATTGTACAATGACCGGACAGGCTGTGAACCCTATGATGACATCTACCCAACATGTTTGCCTTCAATGTTTTATTCTCCTGTTGCTCAGGCATCTGCCAAGCCATTGTGTACCTTCTTCGTGGCTTTCTAGGCTATTGTGTTTTGTTTGTATTTATATAAACACTAGCATTTTTGTGCTTACGTATATTGCCTATTAATGCTGCCTTCTTGGTTAGAGAATAGTTCTTTATTTACACTGTCCGGTTTTATTGGGATGACTGTAGGGTGTGTGAGGTTAGGTGCACCCTAGAACCTGGTTTAAACCCCCAGCGGCCTTTTTTGCCACTGACCGTTCCAAGACGGTTGCCCTAGTATCAACCCTTTTTGTGTATGTGACGTCATTCTTTATTAAAATTGCGTGTTTTGGGGTTTACTGTGTTCTGTGAAAGCTGCATTTTCAGTTCGACTTTATACTTATTTTTAAATATCGGTTTTTGCCTTAAAAAATGTTCGGTGCAATAAATCAGTTATTGGATTGTTACTGACCCTCTACAGAAATATGTTGGGTCAGTCAGATATATAGAAATATGTGGGGTCTTTCAGATATATAGGGGGACTTGGCAATTGACTCGCCCCCTATATATATTATTGACCCCACATATTTCTGCAGGGAGTCAGTAACAAAACAAATAACTAATAAGGCATATTTTGTGAAACTGAACACAAACACTATTAATTCACATATCACAACATATAGTTATCATTCTGGAATATCTACTGGAAACATTAAAGAATGCATTTTACTAATCGTTTGACAACACAACCATATTCCGTTGGCCATGAAATGATGTGGAAATACCACATTTGAGGTTACATGGTCACCGTCAAATGCATAGCATCTTCGCGATGGCATAAATTGTCGTGCTATTGACATTAAATATTGAGTTTTGCTCAACCCGGAGCAAGCGTACGTGAACGATAGCAAGCACTTTGCACTACCTTCATGAACAATCTCATTCAAACCGAGACTTCAGTATTGATTGTACTTATCGTGTTCGGCGATTTCCAAATTTCTCCTTCATACTTTATTCACTATTTCCTACTTGGGCATATGGTTGTTCATGTCAATCACCAGATTCAAAGCATAAATACAGCAGAAACTTGCACTCGAACGTCATTCACTGTTAGAAACACTATGTGGGTGCATAATGCAGTGAATTATAGAGAATTGTGATCCAATAACTTTCGCTGAAAGTCCTGTTTAGTTTGGATTATATTTTCTCGTCAGTAGTATGATAACGTTTATTAGAATATGATATCAGACTAGGCTTACGTTGACTTGCTATATACAAAGGCAACTAAACTGACTGTGCTGACATAAACATTTATCATGACGTTTGCATTTTTAATACAATTATGCATATTTGCGAAACTGAAAAAGAAAAACAAATATAATACCGAATACAATGCTCTATGTATCTTCCTTAATGCTTGCGCTACGTCTTAAAACAAACCAGTGTTAAAGACATTATCCAGTTAGGAATCGTTTGAGACATCATTTTTTCCCAAAACATTTAAAACGTGTAGTCAGTTTTGATCCGATGCTAAATATTTAGCAAAGATGTACACAATATAAGTATTAAAGTGGAATGTGAGGTCAGCGACAATGAATATTGATTAAGTTTACAGACTAGTATGTAGCTAAATAACAACTATCAACATTCATCACGTTTTACAATAACATATGACATTTAGAGAATTGTACTATGATTGACCGAATAATGATATAAACGTCATTTGAACTTTCAATACCAACAGAGACAAGCTTAAAGTCAAGCATCTTTACGACACCTTAGGGGTATTCAGAATTTGCATACTAAATTTGTTCTAGTTCCTGCAGACACCTTTTCGAACAATATAATTATTGTCTGACGATTACATTATATCAATACTTTGAATGTTGAGCTCGCGAGCACTTCTGCTTGAGACATTTATGTAGACTATAATGGTTTCTGTAAATAGTAAGCAGACGCGGTTCCCTACAATGTACTGGATACCAAAACTCCACACAATTACATAAAAATCACGTTTTATTGCAAATTCAAGTTGATGTACCACGACCAAAATATCAACACTATTGATTTCCTGACCTTCTGCGATTAAAAAACATATTTATTTAAATATTGCAGAACGGCTTTTGAAATATCAAACATCAATCTCTTTTGGTGTATCAAAAACTCTGGAGAAGTCCTTGCAAAAATACGTTGCAAGCATTTCCATGACTCTTCTGTAAGCACTTACGACAGTTTCACACTATATACTACTCTACCACATACTCTAATCAAAGATAAATTAATTCAGCCTATACAGAATACATTTGCTAGAGAAGGTGCAACGTTTCAAGCTTGTAATAATGTCAGGGCTTTCTTTACAAACGCCCCTATTGCTAATTATACTTTTTGGATTTGTGCTGATGTTTGTAGAGCGTTATCTTTCCTTCTCGGTAACATTTTTATAAGATACGTAAAACTGTGATTTTATGCTGCGTTAGTCACTTGCTAGCCAAAGTGAAGTTATTGATGCGTTTAATAATACAACTTTGTATCTAGATAACATACTCAATAAAAGATAATCCGTTCTTTGCACATATGGTTACTAACATTTATCCACCAGAGCTTACATTGAATAAAGCCAACAGTTCGGATACTGAAGCAGCATTTCTCGATCTTCATCTCTCAATTTCTAATGATTTAATACATACTAAAATCTATGATAAGAGAGATGATTTCAACTTTAACATCGTTTACTATCCGCACCTGGATGTTAATGTTCCTTGTCCTACTTAAAACGTTTTTTTATATCTCCCAGCCCATTCGTTTCGCAAGAGCATGTAATGACGTCCAGGCTTCAATGATCGAAATCAAGTTATTTCCAGTAGACTTTTTCAGCAAGATTTTCTTTATCGCAAACTACGTAGATCTTCCTCAAAATCTACCGCCTACTGGAGAAGTACAAACACTTCTGCGACTAGGAATATCACAACCCTTATTTTATTGAAATGTGGTCTATAAACTCCGAACGTTCAAGATATCTTGCGTGTTTCCTGAGCACTTTACAAAATTAATCTGGAATTTCGTCAAAAAAGCTTACGACCCTTTTGTATGTCAACGCACTACATGTTTAGTGATTGAATCCTCTAAAGATTGTCACTACGCTTCACTTTTTTCCTGTGCTATGACTGGACAACCTCTAGTTACTCTATCATTGCATCTGCTGAAACGCCGACCACGCGTTGTAGGTACATGAGATTTTGTCACTCGGGTTTTCTGGTCGTACCCTAGATTGGTTTTATCTTTGGCTGCAACTGCTGTGGTTGGTCAGTACAAGTGTAGATACATCCTGAGATGTTTCTTATTTCGCATTTTATATAGCTTTACAATAAAATATTTTTGACAGTTTCTTTTGTTTGTTTCTCCGGGTGTGGACTTTATTTTAAGAAAATTTCTTTTGATGGGATGTAGTTTTGTTAACACTGTCTTGTCTATTTCGGCACTGAAGACAGAATGGTAGAGAATATTGTGTACACACAACATCGATTCAAGCTAACCTGTAGGCATTATATCCTACTGACTGTTCCAAGTCGATAACGCTGTCTTCACCACCCTTTCTGCTGTATATTGTATTTTTCATTGTATAATTAATTAAATATTGCTTCTTGTTTGTAGTACAGTGCGGACATACTACCCTATATCTCAATTTTGAACTCGAAATAGCTTGCTTCGTGCATACTTGTAAGATCCTTGGTATAAAGAATGAGATAAAATAAACACAAACTGACTTCTAAATGACTGTATATTATTACTAGAAGTCTATATGAGATTTTTGAGGGAGTTATGTGATAAATATAAAGTCGATACATGTTTGATAACTTTTCGCACAGAAGAGGTAGGCACCCAAAGACACGCATTCGGAATAACAATTACAAAAACAACAGAAGCAAAGTTTGTGACATTGCAAATACAATGGTCGATAAAAAGCATTATGTAGTTCAAGTATTTACTTACATACCCCATCCAACCCCTTCTTCGGCTTAAAACGTTGGCATATTGTAAAATTAGAACATATAATAGGTAATTTTAAATGTTATAGCATTTTTTCAGTAAACATAAGTAAAACAATGTTTCTAAACTTGTCAAAATATCGTTATAAATTCCGGCTAATATAGGCTTTATTATCGCTTAATGGAATTAAAGCGGGACCACGTAATGGGGTACCCCTTGGAACGATAATGTGGCAAAAATATCACTGGTGGTTTAAACCAGGTTCTAGGGTGCGACTCGTCAATTGTTATTTGAGTTAAATGGGACAGTGTATACATTAATTCCTGCCGTGCTATATCTTCAAACTAGGCGGCATTAATAGGCAATTTCCCATTATTGTAATGTCTTCTGTCATAAACGATTATCCAGCTCGGTTTATAAATCCAACATTAAAAGCGTATTTTTTTGAAATCCTCTATATGACCTATTCATATCCGTTAATGCGTCTCTTGTTGTTTGGAAGTCTTATATATCGATATATATTCTCAGCCTTTAGCCGCCTATGCTATAATCATGTTGTCATAATTTGAGACCCACTCTAGTCAATCATTTGTATTGTCGGGCATAAACTTCATTTGATTGTGCCATTACCATTAAGATAAGGAGGCACTGCATATTGTGGTGTTATACCTTGCCTGATATCGTGCATCATAGCATTCATTACTTATTGTAACGGTGTCCACAAAGGTAACCGAAATTAGTTTAAAAACAGTACGTCATTAATATCCAATTCAGTATGCTGATTGTTGTGATCCAGGAAAAGGCCAGGATGTGATGTCAAATTTTCAATGAATGAATATACTCCAAATGACTATGACTAGGCATTTCGGCAGATACTTCTTAATTAACATAATCATTAAGTTAACGCAGTAAAAATATAAAGTTTCATTCTATCGGGAATAAAACACATCACCAGTGATATTTATATGCCGGAAATAAATGGTTAGAAAATTGTATTCGAGGATAGTTTGGTGACACGTGGTATTTAGTGCAAATAAAAAGGCAGCACTGACGCCTACGTGTTTAACCCCCATAAGGTCAAGTTCCATACGGTGAAGAACATACTCTTGATCAATGTGTGTTACATGATTTCTAAATTAACTGATTAAACGTTAGACAGAATATAACAGAAACTGCCGTATAAACGGTCACTTGCGTGTATACGTGTCGCACGACATAAATTGTATATACTATTAATATGTTATATTTCCATTCATGTTCTCCCTTTATAATGATGTTTACTTTATAATATATGTAAACACACACACACACACACTATCTTATTTTTTATAATACAGAAGTCAAATCACTAGAAGATTCTAACAAGAAGAGCTGGCATGGGCTCTTAAACTATCATGCTTTTTGTTTAACAAAACACATCAAAACACCGTATGTAAATTTAAACAAAATATTTCCATCATACAACATGTTCTTTTAGGATATTTTAATTTTACATTTGTATTGATACAATTGCACTGAGGGTATATTTACAATAAGTACAACTTATTTGGTTTAACATGTTTTATTTTAGGTGTTTTTACAACATAAACATTTGTACACAATAGAATAGAAGAAAAAGGATTAGAACGGAAGTAAAATACTTATGATGTTGTTCTCCTAGGTATGATAATAATTGTACACAATTGATGGTATGTTTAACAGCACTAATTTTATATGATTGTAACATAACTTCTGAAAGTGTATATAATACATACAATTTATTTAATGCCATTCTAGGTGTAACTACCTTCAGTATTAGAGGCTGAAAGCATTACATTATCACCATGCTGGTCATTTTTGATTGAATCTAAAGAAATACAAAAATATCGGACAGGGAAAGTAGCATTCAAGGAGGACAGTCAACCACAAAACACAGAAGCAAACAAGCAAACAGACAAAAAAGAAGGCAAAAGTAATAATAAAAGTAAACGACATTACAAACACAAAAGGGTTGACAATAGGGCTACCGCCTTTGTTTTAGTTCATGCAGATAAAGCAGCTAATAATGTAATTATTGTTTGACGCCTACATTACGTCAATGTTTTGTCTCTCGAACTCGGCAGCACCAATTCGTATACGCCAGTTAATTCTACTGAGGATGATGTTGTTTCCGAACATATCACACGGTGCACTACTTTCAATGCTGGTGTAAACGATAAGCAAAATAAACTGCCTACTATGAACTAGATTCCTAAATTACATAAAAATCCATATAAGGCTCGCTTTATTTCGAATTGTAGTGCCTGCACCACAACAAACATCTCCAAACTTTTAACTTCTTGTCTTACTGCCGTTAAAGATCACGTTAAACTATATTGTGATCAAACTTATGAAAACTCTGGGATTAATTTATTGCGGTCTATAAAAAATTCAGGAGACGTTCTTGATAAAATGTTCAATAAAGGTCAAGTTTCATCAATAAGCACTTATGACTTCTCTACACTATATACAACCTTACCCCATCACGTTATTAAAGACAAGCTAATTTCTCTTATTCAAAAAACATTCGCTAGAGAAAATACTACATTTTTGGCATGTAATAATATAAAATCGTTTTTTACTCACGGCAGTTTAGACAATTATACTGTATGGACTTGCTATGAAGTTTGTGAAGCACTCATCTTCCTATTAGATAATATGTTCGTCAGGTATGGAACCACCGCTTATAGACAAATTGTTGGTATCCCTATGGGTACGAACTGTGCACCACTTGTCGCAGATTTGTTATTATTTTGCTATGAAAGGGATTTCATGTTGAGTCTTTCACCATATGTCCAGGCAGATGTTATTGAAGCCTTTAATGACACGTCTCGGTATCTGGATGCCATATTAAACATTGACAACCCTTTCTTTCCAACTATGGTTAATTATATTTCAGCTTAACAAAGCTAATATCTCTGATAATAACGCTTCTTTTCTTGATTTAGATCTCTCGATTGAAAATGGTAAAATAATTAGCAAATTCTACGACAAGAGAGATGATTTTAATTTTTACATTGTTAATAATCCCCACTTGGATGGGGATGATCCACGAGCAACTTTTTATGGGGTGTATGTGTCTCAACTTATTCGTTTGTTTAGAGCTTGTACTCGAGTTGAGGACTTTAATATTCGTAATCTTTGTATAACTAAAAAGTTACTCAATCAGGGTTACCGTTACCATAAACTTCGTAAAACATTTGAAAAATTGTATTATCGTAACCCTGATCTTCTTTCCAAATATAAAAGTAATTTAAGGACTCTTCTGCGACAAGGACTATCACAACCTGACTGCTATGGTGATGTGATTTATAAACTTCGTAAGATTCTTGGTAAAAATCTTGTTAAAAAGTTTATCAAAAGAGGTTATGACGCTATCATTTTGCAATGTACTGCATGCTTGGTGGTGGAACCTTTTACAGTTCGCCACTATGCTTACCCCTTTAATTGTACGAGGACCGGACAGACTGTGGACCCTATGATGACGCCTACATAAAGCCCATTGGGACGGTGGCGTTTGATGTTTGTCTATGATCTTTCTTGTCGTGCCCTTAATGGTTTATTCTCTAACTGCTCTGGCTTCTGCCAAGTCATTGAGTTCCTTCATTGTGGCTTTCTAGCCTAATGTTGTTTTGAATTATATTTACACTAGCATATTTGTGTTTTACTTATATTGACTATTGATGCTGCCTTGTTGGTTAGAGATTAGATCATGGCGTGTTTTTTTTATTTACACTGTCCTGTTTTAATGGGATGGCAGTAGGGTAAGTGTGAAGTTTGGTCCACCCTAGAACCGGTTTAAACCCCCAGTGGCCTACTATGCCACTGACGTTCTAAGGCGGTAGCCCTATTGTCAACCCTTTTGTGTTTGTTATCTCGTTTGCATTTATTATTGCTTTTGCCTTCTTGTTTGTCTATTTGCGTGTTTGTTTCTGTGTTTTTTGGTTGACTGTCCTCCTTGAATGCTAATTTCCCTGTCCGATCTTTTTATATTTCTTTTAGTAGAGGACAATAAGCTTAAGGTAAATGCGAAATTGTAATCATTTCATTCCTTGTAATTTCAGCGAAATAATTTATTATATCTTTCTCAAACTTGAATTACATTAACTATTAAATACAACACTTTGACGAAATGTAAATATAATTCAACATGCTTTATCGAATACAAATAGTGCTTACATATATACATCATTGCTAACCTTAACACATTGACTAAACACTGTTAAAACCAAAATGTGTAAGTGTAATACATAATGTAACGATAAGGAATGCATAGTGTATTCCTAAACATCACCATATTAAATGGATATCAGTATTTCAAGACATGGACACTAGAAAGCAGTTTGTATATCTACACGCATGCTGTATCAATACAACACGGCATGGTGTTGATACAAACTAATGCATTGACCTTTGGCTACAAACGAACTTTCAGTCAACCCTAATGTGAATCGATATTTGCATCCGGTATAATAGAGTTTGTTCTTTGCCAGAAATAATAACACCTGAGAGAATATCTCAAACTTTAATTATTCCGTGCTGCTGAAGTGCTTGGCATTGTGACACCGCGGAGGTTTAGCCTGTGCAGCAGTTTGACGGCGGTAAAACGTATAACGTCTCCCCGTGCTTCAGTCAGAACTGTTTTTCATTCCGATCTTCGGCTATCGCTTAGCCAGATAGTTCTATACAGATATCAGTTTCATTATGTATCCAACTCCCCTTAACATCAGCTTCATTATGCCACAAAATCCCATCTACATAAGCTTCATTATGTTACCGACTCCCCTCTACATCTGCCTCAGTATGTTACCAACTCCCCATCCACATCATAATCATTATTTTAACTACTTCCCTCTACGTCAACTTCATTATGCCACCGACTCCCCTCTACATCAGCTTCATTATGTTACCGACTCCCCTGTACAACAGCTTCAGTATGTCACCAACTCCTCTATACATTAGCTTCATGATGTTACCGACTCCCCTCTACATTAGCTTCAGTATGTTACCAACTCCCCATCCACGCCAGAATCATTATTTTACCGACTCCCCTCTACGTCAGATTCATTATTCCACCGACTTCCCTCTACATCAGCTTCAGTATGGTACCCACTCCCCATCTGCATCAGAGTCATTATTTTACCTACTCCCTTCTACAGCAGCTTATTCATGCCGCCGACACATCTCTACGGCAGATTCATTAGGCCACTATACAGCAGCAGCTTTATTTTGCTAAATCCTCTATACTAAACCATATTTATTCTATAAAATACTATTTAGGCCTTCAACAGGTTAAACCTGGTTTAAACCACCAGCGACCGCTTTTTCTACTGATCGTTCAATGGCAGTTTCTCTATTGAAGACCATTGTATGTTTGTGATGTCATATCCTGCCCTTTATTTATATTCGTGGTTGTTGTTTCAGTGGTTGACTGTGGTTTTGGAATGATGTATGTCCTGTTCAACTTCTACTTCCACTTTGAGTTAGCATATTAGATATGTTACCAATATTCTTCTGTGTAGCAGTTTGTTATGTTACCACTCACGACAGCAGAGTTATTATCATAACAAACATCCTTCTATATCAGCTGTATGTCTCAATTTCCTTTACAACAACTACATAATGCAACCAACTTCACTCTATAGCAGCACGAATGTGTTATCAACGCTTACTTACACACGTTTCATTATGTTATATATACCACTTCTCCAACTATCAGATGCATTATTTTACCAACTTCCCTTTACAGCAGATTCGTTATGTTACCAATCCACGCTACAGCAGCTTCATTATGTTACCAACCCCCCTTTAAAACAGCTTCGTTATATTACTAAATCCACGCTACATCACTTAATTACATTATGTCACCAACCTATCTCTAAAGCAGCTTCATTATGTTGCCAACTTACTCTACAATAGGTTCATTATGTTACTTACAACCTTCTCGCTCAATTACATTATGTTACCAACCCACCTCTAAAGCAGCTACATTATGTTACCATTTTACTCTACAATAGCTTCATTATGTTACTAACAACCTTCTCACTTGGTTACATTATGTCACCAACCCATTTCTTAAGCAGCTTCATTATGTTACCATTTTACTCTACAACAGCTTCATTTTGCTACTAACAACATTCTCAATCAGATAAAATTCGTTACCAACCCACCTCTAAATCAGATGCATTGTGTTTGCAACTGCAATCTACAGCTGCATTATTAAGTTAGCAACTCCCCTAAACATCAGCGTCGTTTTGTTATCAAGACACATCTAAATCAATTTTATCATGCTACGAACTTCATTGCCAGTATTGTTAAAATTAAATGTCTCTAACCTTACTTCATTCGATAAGTGTAGAATTCAATCTAATGATTGTAGTGCAAGACATTTAATTTGCAACGTCATTTAAGCCTACTGTTCTATGCATCGACAAATTAATGATCGTGTAGTGAATTCATTCGCCAAAATATTACCATTTAGTACATTTGCTTTTTGCACACTCGCAAGTATTGAAAGTGATACTAATGTTATATGTTGGATACTGAGACGTATACATAGGTTATTCATAAAACAACTAGAATGGTTTCCATAGGACACGGATGTCCCACCGAAAACAATCAGCGTAAAACATAAAATATGACAAAGGGCTTCAACTCCGGTAAGACAAGGTCGATATTGACGTCAAATCGATATGTAATGTCGACATCCTAGGTAAGCATCCTGTTAAACGTTGAAAAAATCGGTTAAGAACTGTCGGAGGAGATAGACACACAATCTGTTTCAACGTAACATTTAACAAACGCAGTGCTATACCTCTCGTAATTTTGACACTGAATCGGCATGCATATCTTGACATTAAATGTAATCAGTATGTAAAGTTTCGAAACCATCGGTTGAAAACTGTGGGAAAAGATAGACACAAACTATGTTAACATAAGCAACATAAATAAAAAAAGGAAAATAACTCATATAATACAACGTCCATTTTGAAGCAGAATCAATATGCACATCTAAACATGATAGGTAAACATCCTGTAAGTTTCGAAGCAATTGCTTATAAACTTTGGGAGGATATATACGCACACTCTTTTCGGGACGTCCACTCGGATGGACGAAGATGGCTAACGTTATATGCTCCCTCACTATTCGCTGATAGGAGCATGCACATTAGAAACACGATATTATAGAAACCACAGTACTCAACGTAAAGACACCCCATGTCCGCGGTGTACATGTACCACTATTATGACACTGAACAACATACCTAGTTGTACAGACAGGGTTGCCGTCATTGAACATTCAGGAGGCAACATGAATACAAACATTTTCTACAAATTGCATATATGAAGACTGCAATTCTGTGGCATAAACTTTCAACAGCCGTTTTGAGAATTAACCAGATACATGTATGACTAACACGTCAAATGGAGTACAATTGACTTTTCGTAGGCGTTCGAGTTGAACTTGGCAACATTGCTACCTTACTAGTTATTAAAATGATATTCCGTATGCTAGATCTTAATGTCGAATGCAAAGTCATACTAAATGAATCTCAAAAACAGAAATCAATTAAAAAAATACTCAATTTGTACAAATAACCAGTGATATTCTAATTTACGCACCGGTCTTATTGTATCAATGTTACGTCAGATATCATTCAGAAACGTTTTGTGAATTCAAACATGTTTAGTTCGTAACGAATTTGACCTTACATGATTGTGGTTGATACAGTCGTTTGAACAGTGTTAATGCTTTTTATTGTCTGCAATATATATTGTATAGTGTAATGTCATGTTTAATAATTAATATATGTTCCAACATCAACATGAGATTGTCACTTATATACAAACTGCATATACCCGTACGGCTGAACACACCCGTGCTATATATTACATACAATAGGATTATTACTATAGAAACTTGTTCTGGAAGTTTGTATCCCCTCTAGTAGGTAACTGCCAGATCAGATCGCACTAGTAAATGCCAGATCAGATCGCACGAGAGGCGTAGCCTCGAGTAGCCTCGAGTGTGATCCTGATCTGGCATTTACCTACGAGAGGTGATACAAGCTTCAGAACAAGTTACTATAATAATAATAGTAATGATCATTTTATTGTATACCTCTTTACATATCATTAAAATAGAATACATATATCAAAAACAATTAAAACAAAATTATATAAAGTCAAATTAATTAAAAAACACTAACAAGAAAGACATGAACAAATGTACATTACAGGCGTATGAAAACATGTACATTACATTGCAACAACTATACCTGTGTTCATTACATCAAATTCTGGTGAATTTACCAACTGACATAATCTTAAATTAGTTAATTAACCCACAATGTTCACAAACGCACAAACAAACATTCTGATAGTTCACATTTCATGTTAAAACATCCATTGTTCTTAATGTATTACTAGCTGAGCAATCCCCAAAATTCCAATCTGACATTTTCCAAAATCTATTTTTAGTAGCATACTGATAACCTGTCGTGTGATACGGGTTATTGCATTCCATTGTTAGAAAATGAAGGTACTATTTATATAACATATATAGATATATAATAAAACATTATACTAGTATCCTTATTTGCTCTGATCATTTCATAATCAGTTATGTAGTGGACAGTTTTAATACTGGAATCATTCCATAATTGTTGTTTAATTTCCGCCGTACAGGAATATATACAAGTCTGAGATTTTTTTGAAAACAAGCCATATAACTAGATTGATACAAATGTTCTTAACGTGTATTAACGATATATACTTTCGGTCGATAGAAACACGCCAACAAATAATCATTTTAAATGTTATAACTTTGAGGCATTTTGAACAAAATATGAAATAATCCATATAATGAGTCGTCTCTTACATATAACAGTTTTAGGGGCATATCTGGATTTTAGCGCATTCCATATTGGTTTTATGCAATACACGGGCATTTCCATGTTTCATCAGTTACAGCGCACAAAGAAATCATTTTCTCGGAAACATTCATTGCGAAATAATATCAAAAATCAAACACTAAAAATGTCAGTAAAATCAATTGAAATTTAGTGGAGCAGTTTTCTTTCTTATGATTATTCATAGTTCACAATGTTAAATGACAAGGTAAATAATTGCGTAGCTGCTTTTCATAAAAGTCTACCAATAAACAGGTAGACAATTAAGGTAGGAAGGTTAAATACTTAAGAAAATAATTGGTTTCAGCAGTTTATTCAAATGGTTTGCGAATAATCCAACATCATACACGTATGGGAAGGGTTTAATCTAATGTTGGTAGAACGTGTTTCCCAACTCACGTGGCATTATAATATTTATATCGTATATATGTGTGTATCTATATGTATCATATTGGAAATAAAATATGTTTAAATCTAAAACTTAAATCTAAATCATAACCGTATGGAGTTAATGGTACGTTTTCATTGACCGTCAGTATACAGTGAGAGTGTATATCGGTAGGGACTGATTTAGGAACCATGTTATTTAACAAAACTTCATTTAATTGTTAGTTGGAAATTGAAATAAAACATAGATGACGTTTCCTGAGACAATTATTGCATATGTACGTGGATGCATTTTAATTGATTATTTTCCAGGTGTACACTTAGTCTAGTACTACACCTAAATCACAATTATCTTATTAGTAGCGTCTGCGTAATATTATTTACATTGTATTATCTTACTTGCGGTATGCATTTCTTCCAACATAGTATGTTTTTTGCTCTTATCAGATCGTGATCAGTTATGTATTGGACAGTTTTAGTGTTGGAATCGTTCTTTAGTTGCCGTTTAATTTCCGCCGTAATGGAATACTCACGCATCTGAGAGGTTGTTTCAATTAAAACGTCGTCATAAAAAAAAACTTATGCAAATGTACATACTCTAAAGTGTATTAACGAGCTATATTGAGAGTGTATAGTGGCAAGTGACTGATATACGGACCTTGTTATTATACACATTTCCATTCAATTGTTAATATTGAAAATTAAATTAAAAACTACATTTCCTGAAACAGTAATGGAATATGAACGTGGATGAATTTTAATTGCTTATTTGTCGGGTTTATATTGCTATATATATGTCACTCTTATCTTAGTAGTAGTAGGTAGTTTGTGCGTATAATACTGAATATGTTTTACCTTACTTGCAGTATGAATATCTTCTAACGGCAGAATTAATAGCACAATAGTTTCAAAGATGACACACGTATATTACTTTGATTAATCACATTAGTCTCTTTATGTATTAGTTATTAACACGAACTGTCTGTCTTGTATTGATTTGTCAAACGGCCATACATTCTCGGTATTGTTCTTCTACTTGGAAGGGATATATGTGTTTGTAATTGAATCTCAGTTCAATTTAATGGGACATACGCAATCTTAACGATTTTATCTAGGATTAATTAAATTAGCCTGTTATATTACTAACCTATATTGACATTATTATAATTATATTAATATTTAACAAATGCAATGTATGTAGAAAACAGCAAGACTGCCGTGCGTTTCCTTTTAAATTCTCTACTGTTGAAAATATGTGCAATTTATTTTACTCATACGGAATTGCTTCAATTCTTTTCTTTCGTTGTAATTATTATATGCAATATACGAGTCCGTACGTATTTTTAAATCAGTTTCGCATTATCTTCATAATTGCGCAATGCGTTTATCGAAACGTTATCGGATGTTTACCTATCATGTTTAGATGTGCATATCGATTCTGCCTCAAAATGGACATTGTATTAGGGGAGTTACTGTCCTTTTTTCGTTATTTTGTTTTTGTTAATATAATATAGTTTGTTTCTATCTTTTCACACAGTTTTCAACCGATGGTTTGCATACTGATTATATTTAATGTCAAGATAGGGCAAGCCATGCGACTGAGTGTCAAAATCGACTTTTTATTACGCGAGATATAGCACTGCGTTTGTTAAATGTTACGTTGAAACAGTTTGTGAGTCTATCTTGTCCGACAGTTTATAACCGATAGTTTAAACAATGTTACAGGTAGCTTACCTAGAATGTCGACATGTGCATATCGATTTGACGTCAGTATCGACCTTGTATTACCGGAGTTACAGATCTTTTTCATATTGTATGTTTTCCGCTGATTGTTTTCAGTTGGACATCCGTGTCCCATGGATACATTTCTAGTTGTTCTATGAATAACCTACGTATACGTCTCAGCATCCAACATATTACATTATCATCACTTTCAATACTTGCGATTTTGTAAAAAACAAATGTAATAAGCAATAGATAGAGTCTGGTCTGGTCTTTTTTAAACACCGAGATGGGCGTAGCCCATCGATATGTTTAAATAGCCAACGAGCTGAGACAGACTCTTTATTTTTTTGTAGCATGGTGTACTTAGTAACACTGTGACGTCCGTACTCTAAATTCCTGTATCTGGTAGTTGTAGTACGTTATAGCCACGCACCTTTAGTTACCCTAAATTAAACGATTTCATGTTTTGCATTCGTCAAAGGAAATGTCACCGACCATGCTACAGAGAGTAATATTTTGACAAATGAATTCACTACACGATCATTAATTTGTCGTTCGTCAACATAGATAATTAGAGAAGTAGGCGCAAATAATTTTGCAAATTAACTTTACTGCACTGCAATCGTTAGTTCTAATTCTACATCGGGCAATGGCACCGCTAAATCGCATCGGACTTGACAAGAATACTTTGAATCACACACATTGATCGAATGAAGGAAGGAGACAGGTACAAACAAAATTAATTGTAACTAGCAAATTAATTTAGTTCGTAGCATACTACAGTTTATGTAGACGAGTGTTGATAACTTCATGGCACTGATGCATAGGGGAACTTAAAATTGCAGCTGTAGATTGCAGTTCGTAACACAATCCGTCTGCTTTAGAGATGGGTTGGTAATGTAATTTATCTGAGTTAGAACGTTGTTAATAGCACAATGAAGTTGTAGAGTTAGATGGTAACAAATGAAGCTGCATTATAGGTGGGTTGGTAACATAATGTATATGAGTGTGAAGAATGTTAGCAACATAATGAAGCTGTTGTACACTAAGATGTTAACACAATGAACCAGCTGTATTTTGGACTTCTTAACATAATGTAATTGAGTGTGAATGATTTAGTAACATAATGAATCTGTTATAAAGTAAGTTGACAACATAGCAAAGCTCTGTAGCGTGGGTTTGGTAACATAATGAAGCTGCTGTAGCGTGGGTTTGGTAACATACCAAAGCTGCTGTAGCGTGGGTTTGGTAACATAACGAGGCTGCTGTAGCGTGGGTATGGTAGCATAACGAGGCTGCTGTAGCGTTGGTTTGGTAACAAATCGGGGCTGCTGTAGCGTGGGTTTGGTAACATAGCAAAGCTGCTGTAGCGTGGGTTTGGTAACATAATGTAGCTGCTGTAGGGTGGGTTTGGTAACATAATGTAGCTGCTGTAGCGTGGGTTTGGTATCATAACGAAGCTGCTGTAGCGTGGGTTTGGTAACATAACGAGGCTGCTGTAGCGTGGGTATGGTAACATAATGAAGCTTCTGTAGCGTGGGTTTGGTAACATAATGTAGTTGCAGTAGCGTGGGTATGGTAACATAATGAAGCTGCTGTAGCGTGGGTTTGGTAACATAACGAGGCTGCTTTAGCGTGTAACGAGGCTGCTGTAGCGTGGGTATGGTAACATAACGAGGCTGTTGTAACGTGGGTTTGGTAACATAACGAGGCTGCTGTAGCGTGGGTTTGGTAACATAGCAAAGCTGCTGTAGCGTGGGTTTGGTAACATAACGTAGCTGCTGTAGCGTGGGTTTGGTAACATAACGTAGCTGCTGTAATGTGGGTTTGGTAACATAGCAAAGCTGCTGTAGCGTGCGTTTGGTAACATAACGTAGCTGCCGTATCGTGGGTTTAGTAACATAACGAGGCTGCTGTAGCGTGGGTTTGATAACATAACGAAGCTGCTATAGCGTGGGTTTAGTAAATAACGAAGCTGCTGTAGCGTGGGCTTGGTAATATAACGAGTCTGCTATAGCGTGGGTTTGGTAACATAGCAAAGCTGCTGTAGCGTGGGTTTGGTAACATAACGTAGCTGCTGTAGCGTGGGTTTGGTAACATAACGTAGCTGCTGTAGCGTGGGTTTGGTAACATAACGAAGCTGCTGTAGCGTGGGAATGATGACATAACGAAGCTGCTGTAGCGTGGGTTTGGTACATAACGAAGCTTCTGTAGCGTGAGTTTAGTAACATAATGGAGCTGCTGTAGCGTGGGTTTGGTAACTTAATGAAGCTTCTGTAGCGTGGGTTTGTTAACATAAGAAGCTGCTGTAGCGTGGGTTGGTAAAATAACAAAGCTGCTGTAGCGTGGGTTTGGTAACATAATGAAGCTTCTGTAGCGTGGGTTTGGTAACATAATAAAGCTTCTGTAGCGTGGGCTTGGTAACATAACGAAGATGCTGTAGCGTGGGCTTGGTAACATAACGAGGCTGCCGTAGCGTGGGCTTGGTAACATAATGAAGCTGCTGTAGCGTTGGTTTGGTAACATAACGAGGCTGCTGTAGCGTGGGTTGGGTAACATAACGAGGCTGTTGTAGAGTGGGTATGGTAACATAACGAGGCTGCTATAGCGTGGGTTTGTTAACATAACGAGGCTGCTGTAGCGTGGGTATGGCAACATAATGAAGCTGCTGTAGCGTGGGCTTGGTAACATATCGAGGCTGCAGTAGCGTGGGTTTGGTAACATAACGAGTCTGCTGTAGCGTGGGTTTGGTAACTTAACGATGCTGCTGTAGCGTGGGTATGGTAACATAATGAAGCTGCTGTTGCGTGGGCTTGGTAAAATAACAAAGCTGCTGTAGCGTGGGTTTGGTAACATAACAAAGCTGCTGTAGCGTGGGTTTGGTAACATAACGAGGCTGCTGGAAATGGGTGTTGGTAATATAATACAGCTGATATAGGGAGTGTTAGTAGCCAAAACATAATGAAACGTGTGTAAGTAAGCGTTGGTAACACAATCATGTTTCTATAGAGGAGGGAAGATGGTTTCATTATGTAGTTTTTGAATGCAATGTTGATTTATCAACTTGCATTCATAGTCATTGCGGCGCCTCCTCATCGCCATCTGGCGGATAACCTACATTTTTGTTCTCATAAATCGAGGCTTCAAGTCGTACATGCATGCTAATCTATGCTAGACGAACGTATTGGATGCTGAAAACAACTATAGTGCAAATAATGAGATCGAGAAACTCTACGAAAATCTCATTATTTATGAGTTGTGTGCGATTTGTATTTCAAGCGAGTTTTTGCAAGGTGTTTTCTCATCAAGGGGAACACGAAGTGACGTCACACGCAACTTCGCTTGACAGTGTTATATTCGCGCTAAGAGCCCAAATTAAACGAGATTACTGGGGAAAGAGTTGTTTCGATATATTTAGAGTTGTTTCAATATATTTATTATATATATTTGTATATAACAACAACTATATCAAAAGGGTTTTAGTGATTCACGATGTCAGTGAATTATTACTAATGATATGATGAAATAAAGAAATATGTTTAGACATTGAACACCACGGATTGTAATTCTGTGTGGAATATAGTATATATATAAATATTTTTATGGTTTTATATTCTGTATTTAAGATTTGATTTGATCAAACTTTCATAGATTGTAGAATTCAGGGTCTAGTTTTGCAAGAAGAACGTTAACCGTGTCTCTACGTCATGACGTTAATGACGTCACAATGTTATTAACAAACTTTTATTTCACTGATCGCATTGGTTAAGTTGTTTTATTATAAAATCAATCAGTGTCTATCGCAGTCAACGCTGACAGTTTCAACAACATGACGTCATTCAAAATGGCCAGATGACTGACGTCATGACGTCATCTAATTTGGAAAGCCCGTGTTTGACCAGGTTCTGGTCAAAATCTATTTATTCAAAACAAATCTCAAGCTCCAGATTATCTGGGTTTGTAACATGTGTCAAGCTCCAGATTATCTGAGTTTTCATTCATAACATTTGTCAATCTCCAGATTATCAGTATTCATTCATAACAAGTGTCACGTTCCAGATTATCTGAGTTTTCATTCAAAATGACAAGTTGCATTTTGTTTGATGTTTATTTTTATTTACATGCATATTTCAAAAAATGTTTTTATGTCCATTTTCAAAAATATATTATGGAGTCTATTCATGTTCTCAGTAATATTTGGTGAATTCGGGCACTGTACTTACAAAAATATTTAATGTTTTTTTTGTAAACATGTATTTCGATATCGACTAAATCATGGAACTGCACATGGCTGTGGCATTTTAACCTACTTCGTCCAGCTAGGTTATATTCTTTTTCTTGTTATTGTTGTTTTTTTATCAAAATTATGGCCACTTTTACCCTTGTATTTACTTTTAGTCAATTTCATTATTTCTTCCACCGATACATTTGTATATTTTGTTTAGTAAATACCACAGTAAAGTTTATTTTCAATGTGTGGGACATACATAGGGAAAAAAATACAAATGTATCGGTGGAAGAAATAATGAAATTGACTAAAAGTAAATACAAGGGTAAGAGTGGCCATAATAGTGCTTCTTGTTGTTATTGTTCCTGCAGCAGAAGGCGTTGTCTAGGTAACGCCACTGAACTTGGACACGTTCAAAACAAGTTGCATCAGACTAGACACATCAGAGTTATCTAGCCCTTGATTTTTTTAAAAAAGTGTTTTCCAATAGGCCTTATACTATTCATTGAATCAAGCCAGTGTAGTGATACAGGCATGCCCTCTTGTGCATCTTGTTACCGGAACGCTACTTAATACACGCCACTCTGTAAATGACATCATTTTAAACATGGCAGTTATCTTGAGTGACAGCTGGGCCATACAACACAAATCTGTCTATCCATCAGCAATTTCATAAAATAATATTCTAGTCTAGATTTGAAACAGTTTAATGACAACTGATCATAACATTATATATTTGGAATGGATTGACCCTCTAAGATGTTTGTAGGTCGCCCAAGATCGCCAATTTGGTTGAAACTATGTCCAATTTAAGGACATTTTAAATGTCCAGCAATCGTGGAAATATTCACACAGTCTTTAAGTTTCCTATCAAATAATGCATTCTCAGTACTTTCATTACTTTGATTGTAGAGAGAGTTGAAACATACAACTGATATAGAAGGATGTTTGATAATAACTATGCTGTCGATTGTGAGTAAATAAACAAACTGATACAGAGAGTATTATTGGTAACGTAACTAATCTGCTAAAGTGGATATATATGTTAAACAGGAAATGCAGAATTCAAGAACCACACTCAACCACAAACTCTCACAGAAATAAACAACAACCACGGTCAGTGTCACAAACGGCCGCTAGTGGTTTAAACCAGGTTTGACTAGTTTAAGACCTAAACAATCTTTTAAAAGTAAAGATGGTATAATGGAGAGGATTTAGCAAAATAATTCTCGTGCTGTATGGTGGCATACTGAATCTGCCGTAAATGGGAGTCTGCGGCATGAATAAGTGGCTGTAGAGGGGAGTTGGTCATACAATAAAACTGACGTAGATGGGATTAGGGAACTTAATGAATCTGATGTGGATGGGGAGTTGGTAACTTACTGAAGCTGATGTATAGAGGAGTTGGTATCATCATGAAGCTGTTGTTGAGGCGAGTTGGTAACATACTGATGTAGAGGGGAGTTGGTAGCATAATGAAACAGATGTAGATGGGAGTCTGTTGCATAATGAAGTTTATGTAATGGGGAATTTGTAACATAATGGAACTGATGTAGATGGGAGTCAGTGGCATTGTGAAGCTGTTGTAATGAGAAGTCGGTTATGATTGAAAAACATTAAAATTATTTCAGAATGTACCATGGACATCTGTATAGAAATATCGGGCTCAACGATCTCCTAAGATCAGAACGAATACCAGTTATGACTGAAGCATGGGGAGACGTTTTACGTTTTACCGTGCCACACTGCTGCACAGGTTAAACCGCCTCCGCGGTGTCACAATGCCAAGCACTTCTGCAGCACAGCATAATACAACTTTGAGATATTCTCTCAGGTGTTATTCTTTCTGGAAAAGAACCAACCATACTTCACCAGATGTAAATATTGATTCACATTAGGGTTGACTGAAAGTTCGTTTGTACCCAAAGGGCAATGCATTAGTTTGTATTAAAACAATGTCGTGCTGTGTTGATACAACATGCGTGTAGATATACACACTGCTTTCTAATGTCCGTGTCTTGAAATACTGTTATCCATTTAATATTGTGACAAGTGTGCATGCACTATGCATTCTTTATCGTTATATTCTGTATTACACTTACACATTTTGGTTTTAACATTGTATAGTCAATGTGTTAAGGGGAGCATATCAAACACATGCTTATAAGCATGTATATATGTAAGCACTATTGGTATTCGATATAGCATGTTGTATCATATTTACCTTTCGTCAACTGAAAGTGTTCTATTAACTAGTTTTTGAGAAGGAAATACAATCCTCATATACCGTTTTTAATAATTAAATTAGCTTACGTACATGTATCAGTGATTTATATGTAAAACGTATTTATTGACGATGACAGGTAAATATATTTTATCAAGCGAAGAGAATTACCTAGACTTACGTTAGATTTTGAGGAACGAAGTGGTTTGTATGTATGGTTTCATTGGAAAACAATGTTCATGCGACCCATAACAGCTGTTTGAAGAGAAACAAGAATAACTGAAACAATAAAACAAACGAAACATCACCCAGTCTCGTTTGATGTTTGCCGTACACTAGAACAAAAGTACTCAGCAAATTCTAAAATAATCTTCAACGTCAAGAAAGATACAAATATCGGACAGGGAAAGCAGCATTCAAGGACGACAGTCAACCACAAAACTCAAAAACAAACACGTAAACAGATACACGAGAAGGCAAAAGTAATAAAAAATGCTAACGACATCGCAAACACAAAATGGTTGACAATAGGGCTACTGCCTCGGAAGGGTCAGTGGCAACAAAGGCCATCCCATTAAAACAGGACAGTGTTAATAATAAAATCTCCGCCATGATTTAATCTCTTACCAACAAGGCAGCATCAATAGGCAATATAAGTAAAACACAAATATGCTCGTTTAAATATAATACAAAAAAACAATAGTTTAGAAAGCCACAATGAAGGTACCCAATGACTTGGCAGAAGCCAGAGCAACAAGAGAATAAACCATTAAGGGCATGACAGCGTCAAGTTTTCTTTTTTGCAAAATCAACACAAAGAGAGTGTTTACTAAAATATATGTTTTTCACATTTACTGGTCGCAGGATTTGTATAATTATTGTAAGTAGTAGTAGTAGTAGTACATCTAGTAGTAGTATTTCTATTATTAATAATAATAAAAAATAGTAATTAATAATAATAATAATAATAATAATAATAATAGTGTTATTATTGTTATTCTCATTATCATTGTCATTATTATTTTTTTATTTATTATTATTATTATATTTATGTAGTATTATTATTATCATTAGTGTCATTGATGTTACTAGTAGTATTATTATCATTATTTTTATAATTATTTTTTTTATTATTTATTGCATACAGGTGTGGTTATAGTGTATTCTAATACACCCGCACTATATAGCCTAGTTTAAAATATCTCGTTATATTGAACGACATATCACTGTAATTTTTGCAACGTTAGGAGAATAAGCATTGCGCATTGCGCATTGTAACGTATGCAACGTTAGGAGAGCAAGCAAAGCAATGCGAAATACTTCAGATGTGTGCGTTATTTTCACATTTTAGGGGTATTAGAATAGAAGTCGAACATCGTTTACGGTGAATAATCTATAATATATCACGGTTTGTCGTTCAATTGTAAACAATAATTTCACTCGACCTTCGGGCTAGTGAAATTATTGTTTACAATTGAACTCCAAGCCGTGATATTTAACGATAATTCACAGTAAACAATGTTCTATTTCTTAATTATGTTGTAACGCAGTTACACAAATGAATACTAAGAACAATGGCATTTCAACTGTACAACCAAGTAGAAACATATGTTTTCGACGTTCTCTAAGCAGCCGAACAATCAAACAACCAATACAACTTAAAGTGTTTTATACAGGATAATACCCATGTACGAAAATCTAATAATATTTCCAAATATTCAAAAAGTAATAACTTGTCAAAACACATAAATACTGTTGCTTATAACTTCAATTAACACGTTCAATGTTCTTCGCAGCAACGCTTGATAATGGTCTCTGACAGAACAAATACAAACGTAACTATGCATTTCTTAAAACCAGCAAGAAACTCTGACATCTAAAGTACTTAGATTAAAGCACTTTGCTTATCATATGCATATCTCAAATCAGAATGAGGTCGTGCTTTTTGTAGAAATGCAATAATTGACAAACTAGACTAATGGAAAAGCTTTATACTGAACACATTCGCCTCAATGAGTTCGCAAGTAATACAGATTTGAACACGCTTTTTATCAACGTCATAGATTTGTTTCATAATTGCATTATAGTTGTTTCTAATTTCGCATTAAAAAACAAACATGAAGTACAGTACATTAAGTAGACGGCGTTTACGCGTTCATTCACTCAAAGTGTGGGGTGTTTTAGTTATGGCATTAGAACATGTATGGTTTTGTTATGGGAAATAACCGATTGCCTTAGTTATTCCACATTTTCATAAAAACGTTTTCTCGGGAGGAATGCAGAATTCAGATCTGTCTGGGTTTTTTAACAAGTAGCATAAACACTAAATATAGTGTATCGATCATTTATTAAAACGTGTAGGAAATATGTTCTATGCAGCGATCGCAGACTTTTGTTCTTTTCAGTAAATAAGTATGTATATTATTTATTACCGATTTATAATACAACCCGCCCCTTCTCTGGCGGCTTCCTCTTATCTGCTCGTGAGCAATAATTGTAGCTGAATCCGTCACAATTCTAGCAGTAAACCTTTTAATTGGTAGCTTACTGATTTCCTTTGATTTTCTCGGACATTCCACTCCAGATATGCAATGTCAGGTGAAGTGCTAGTTTATCCATAGTTGGAAGTCCAATAGACTTGATCACTGACTGAAATCACGTAAAACACGTTCTCATTTGGTTTGACCCTTTTCTGATTGGGCCAAAATTACGAGAATTTACTGCAATAGTTGGAAAACTAGCAATTTAGTTCACTAAAACTTTTTTTTCTTCTCAATTTAGCTCTGTATATAAGTAAACAGTGCTGCCCTAGAGTTAATTGACTGAATTCAGCCACACTCCGATGGAGTAAACAGAGAACTATTAATTAAAAGCGATGCTTTGGAACTTTTTGTTGTTACCTAACTTTCTATTATCTTCTTATCAATATTGCTGAATTCAGCCAGCTGAACAAAGCAACGGCTTACAAATACATGTTTTGTTTTCTCCGCTGATCTGTTTTACTTCACCTTTCCTGTATGATACTTTAACCACACACAGGTACTGGCTGAATTCAGTCGCTTAATTTTGCACAACTTTCGGATATGGTTACACAGTGAAATATTAATTAGTGGTGCATTGGAACCTGTACTGGAACTTGTTTTATTTTACCCAACTTTTTATTTTCTTCTTATCAATACTGGCTGAATTCAGCCAGCTAAAGAAAACTAGGGCTTGCAAATACATGTTTTACTTTCTCCACTGATTTGTTTTGCTTCACCTCTCCTGTATGATGCTTAAAGCACACAAAGATTCTGGCTGAATTCAGTCGCGTATGTTTCGTCGTCAGAGTATATTCAACACCAATAACAGTTCAGTAATTGGAGTTTTCATATAAACCAATCGTAAACATTTTTGTCTAAAACCATCGGCTGAATTCAGCCGATAAAAAAGAAAAACAGCTACAAGTAAGAGCCAGTAGTACATGTTTTTGACTTGATATGACCACCATCAATTACTGATTGAACGATACTGGCTGAATTCAGCCGCTTATATTTTGTTGAACAACTGTCTTTAGAATAAGAAACAGAACCGATTGAACACAGTCTAAGAGTGTCAGGTTATGCTGACGCGATCATAATCATGAATTTTATATTTACTAAAAGACCGAATGTTGATTTTGTTTTGTAAGGGCTGTGCACATGGTAGGTATATTATGCAGTTGACTACATATAACATTCGATTTGAGCATCATCCGATGGACATTTTGGATTATATTATTTTCTTTTTTTTCTTCTGATGACATTATATTACTGAACAAAGTTATAATTCTAATACAGGCCTATAATATTGTTATACATCAACGAAAACAGTTTTATACAAAGTATCTCTACCCCTTTAAGTAGGGAAACAGAAACTATTTCTAATGCGAATTACGAACTCCTTTGTTTTCGAGTGCAACCGTTAGTGCACTTGATAGTAGTTTAGGCGTGTTTCTGTATGTTGGAACACCATTTGAATTATGATGTAAAAATGTAAAAAGCAATCGTCCTGATTTCAAATTATAGTTATACGTATTTACTTTGTTTATAATACAAGGGACAATTTACTTTGGTCTTATTTGTAATAACTGTTTCAATGTTGCACGTAGTATATTATTAATTTCACAGTTACATATATCATGGATGCATCAATATTATAAATAATATAATATATATAAGTTATTGACAAGATAGCTCTAACAATAAATAATTGTACTGCATGTGTCGATTCAGTTTGCTAATAATTTATTTTTGGAAAAAAAAGAAGAGAAATGCCTCACTCCTATATCAGAATCAAAAGGCTAACTCGATACCCGTGGGAGGTATAAATGGCTTTTTAAGCTTAATTGACGTCAACTATCAATGTTAATGTTAGCCAATACTTATGTAAACACATTTTCAGCAAACTGAAACGTCGGTTATTGAATGAATTATCAAAATATCAGGCTTGATTGTGGTTTAACGGCATATCATATATGTATAAAAGCCTTTAGGCTATTGTTTTCAAAAAACGGTATTGACTGCCATACTATTTAATATAATTCTGTTTAATAAACTAAAAAAAAAGCTTTCTGTCAGAAACACTTGACTCAGTTTTCTGTTATGCCTCGTGAAATGAAGAAAAAGATGAAATTATATTTTTATTTTTAATAATTTAAAAATAAATATTTAAAACATTTCTAACTTTAAAAAAACACACATGATATTTTATATTGTTTCCAGACTATGGATATGTAATCACTTTTACTACTCTAAAAGCTTGAAGAAGTTTCTTCGAAGCCATGTGCTAATTGTTGTGTTATGTAAACAAACTACATTTTAACAACCATGCATTTAGAATATTGCATTATTAAAACTCCAATATATCTGTGTAGCTTAATGTTCATATTTAAATTATTTATATTTATTTACAAAATATCATTTACCTCTCTTATATATATGCAGCGATACTCAGAATTCACCCTGTGTAGTATCAGAAGAAAAACTGTCTGTTTAAAGAAATACCTGTGCGGAATACTACTACAGAAAAATACCCGGGGTACATTTATGTATACAGAAACGTACCCGAAACTCTTTGAATTCGAGAACGGCCTCCCAAATATACAGAAACGTACCCGGACAAACCAGATCTCATTGGCGGAATTGAAACAATTTAGAACTTGGTAAAACAACTATTTAAACAATATCGTTTATGATTAACTATTGTGCTATTGTTCTTAAAAACATATTCAGGCTGCCATAGTTAGTAATAAAATACAGAAGGTATTGTCGTAAAACCGAAAATTGTAAATCATCAAACCCCGCGCAATAAAGTAAACAAATATGCAGCCCGTCATTCAAGACGATTTTAATGAAGGAATCCCTGTACTTTATATTTCCGAAGCCCCAACCGGAAAACCCACACACCCACATTTGGGCGCCAATTTTGGATTGGGTATTCTGATAATTTGTTTAGGGAAGAATCATCAAAAAGGAATATCACAGATATTGGTTTTCAAAATATAAATTGGGCGCCATTAAATACGTAAATGCATTCAATATGTGAGATGAACTTTTAAAAAGTGAATCAATTAAACTTTGTAAACAATGAAAGTTTCGTTTACATGAAGTAACAGAACGCATTACGGCCGCGTTTTACGACATTGTACTCTCGCGATTTTGTCTCGGGTACATTTATGTATATTTGGGGGCCTTTCTGGATTTCGATGATTTTCGGGTACGTTTCTGTATACATAAATGTACCCCGGGTGCCTTTTTGTAGTACCCGGTACGACAAAGACCCCATCAGCGGGAGCAATGTGTATGAGTTAAAACATGTCTGCACTTGTTTGCTAAAAATGCGAAGCAGGAAAAATGAAATTAAGAATACTTCATCAACAATATGTAACATTTATTTTTGTTTAATCGAATGAGCTAATCGTAAAAAGTTTTCAAGGAGTTACTTAAGTGACATGTGACATGTAAGTGAACATTCTGGCCAGATAGTTGCTAATGCGATAAACAACTGACCACACTCGATTATTTTCAGACAAAGAACCGATGGCATCCGCAAATGACTGAGCGGCATCTCGCGAATAATGAGAGTCTTAACAAATGAGCGTCTCTGTAACAATGAGGGACCGTATCAAATGCGGATCGTCTACAATGAGGGACTGTTTAAAATGCGGATCCCGTTGGATACGACTAAACAATTTAATATTTTTTTTAGTAAAAATAAATGTTGTAGTAGGGCTGACTTTTTGGAACCGGTCGCGTTCGGACAACAAACATATTTTTTATGATGACCTTAGTGTCATTCAGTATAAACATTATACATCATTCACACCATTATTTTTTACAGAATGATATCTTCCAAATCGATGCACTATTTTACGTTGTCATTACGATTTCATCGTGCTGCAAGATTTGATTTTAACGAGTAATTCTATTTTCGTATAACAATTATACACACTATAATTATGAAAAAAACAACAATTGTAGATTAAAGGGCAAATGCTTATACGATGTACACGAATACGTCAACGTTTACAATACCTTTTACAAATACACTAATATTTGATCTTTCATAATATAGCACATTGTGAAAACAGCTATAGTTGTATTACTAAAGCATTTTAAATAAGAATTACATTCAAACTAATTTTGTAAAAAAAAAACTAAGAGCATCTGGGCGCAGAGCTTAATTGTATAGACGTATTGCACGGCATTGCTTTGAACACAGCAACTTAAATTTACTCGCACTACTTCAGTGTACTTGCGGAAAGTATAATTATATTACAAACTTATAGCCAACTTAATTCTTTTAGGGATTTTTTTTTTATTCCGTAAGAAATAAAGCCAAATCTTCTCGAACCGTATCTCTGTGAATTAATTTCTCAACTGCCATTCCGTGCCTTGTATTGACTTCAATTAAACTGTATGCATTACGTCTATACAATTTAACTCTGATCCCGGATGGAGCCGACTCCAAAACCTCTCCGAATGTATCGGCGCAGTTCTCGTGGTAAACAATCATGTGACCGACGACTGCTTGTTCTGTTCATGTAGGTTCGATTCCTGTAGGTTCGATACCGTCGTAAAATATTATAATGTTATTTCGTCTTCGTTTTCCTGAATACACCTGAACATATATAAAAATGAAATTAATACAAACTTACGGGTGTAGTCATTGTTAAAAACAATTTAAACAATATGTCATTGTTTTGTAATTGTGTTCACGTTGTTTTAAATCAAATATTGATTGAAATTGAACATGCTATTATTTATAAACGACAGCTTTTATAGTTTTATAAACCACAAATGGATTTGATTTCTTTTTGGCGGTAGATGTTTCACTCAATATCATCAAAGTATTGAGAGAATGTTGAAACTTGTTGACACTTTTTTTCAAACCAGCCCCTTGAATACCCAAATATAACATTGTAATATAAATGGATATAAATGGATGTACATTTGTATGCATGTGTTTTATGGTAGTTATTTATTTGATATGCAAATTGTCTCTTCTAAACACACGCTCTTCTAAAAATCATATGTTCCACTAAATCACATAACAGAACAATCAAGGGTCACCGACGTTTGGCACAATTAACCTGGTTTGCTTTATGCGTTTCCAAATAATCATATCTGTGGCAATAACCCGGTCACTGTCGCATAGGTTTAATTATATCATAGGTGTAACAAATATACTAAAAATGAATTTTCACATTGTTATACACATCTAAGACACCAGAATTGTGTTTATCAGTATACCAATTTTGTAAAAAGCAACTGATTCTTTTTGTTTGAATACTAATATAAATGACTTACAAATAACTGTATCGGGGTTATCCCAAGTCCAATTGAAACATATTCATACATTTATGTGTTTACATTAGATAACCAGTTCTTGTTGCCATTAACACAGTCACCAAAGCCATATCATAAACATGTTTCAACAAAATATTTAATTTATCAGTATCTAACAACTTAAACCAATACTTAACAATTTTAACATATCGTGAAATATACAAAGGATAACGTCCCAGTTCACCGTAAACAGCAGCTGTGCAAGTACTTAGGGACACTGTCCGTAAGTAAGCAGATATTGAGCATAACCAAATAACTGTCTGACTTTTATTCATTGAAATGTATACATGAAAACATGAGGATAGTCCCTAAGAAGTATGTAGGAATACATTCGTGAGTTTGAAAAAAAAGTTTTAATTATTAAATGTAAATAAAGTGGGACCCACAATATTTACCTTTTATGCGTTCACGTGTCTTCCATAGCGCACTAGGTTTTCACCATAGTATGTATTGCGTAATATGTATAGGCCGCTTAGCTCAGTCGGGAGCGAGTTCGGACAAATTTACACTCACGCACACTAATTTTTACTGCGAGTTTGGGCTGCGAGTTCAAACCCACGAAGTGGATTTGCTTTTTTTTGTACCGCGATTGAATTCCGTTAAACAATCTTGCTTTTAATTAGTAAATATTGAATAATGTTTAGTGTATAATGTTTGCGAACATAATTATTGGGTGTTTTATAAGCTAAAAGTTACAGACAGTGTCCCTTTAACATTTAATATTTTCTTACAATTTTTTAAGTGTATTCTTTCAATTTCTTTAGACTTGCTAAAGCCCCATATGTCCGATGCATATCCCAAGATTGAACGCATCAAAAAGTTGACAGAGTAATTTAGGTTTAAATTTATATTACAGTCCTACGTACAAGGTACAGATCAGACCAAAAAAAAAAGAAATTCATTGCTATCATAAACATTACCAGTACTGTTATTCTCCCAACAGGTTGTCCAGATAAACACTTTTTAATGACCATGATAAATTGCTTGGACAGCATTGCCCAACCATGTTTTATTACTGCTCACTGATAAGCATCCACAGAGTTGAGTGTGTTATGAGATGATACTGAGACTTGATTATGAAACCAGAGATCTGAGGAAAAGCATGACCATGTGTGTGTATTTAATACAGAACAGAACAGAACAGAACATATTCTTTATTTATGACTTAAACAAATGTTTCTCGTCATATAAATACATATTACATTTGTTAATATGTGACAGGTCAATGCAATTTTTACATTAAACAATGAAAAAGTACAAACACACAACCATGTATACTATACACTCATACAACTCACCCATTCACTCTGACACCCGAAATGTCTCACACATTCACTCTGGATCACGTATTTATGTTATAAGGATTAAACTATTCCTATTACATAGTTTCATGTAAACTTTTAAGTTTTAATAGTTTAAATGTCATGTCCTATGAGGATGAACATACATTTTTTACTCATTATACATTGCAGTATTGCGAATAATAAATGCTTCCCTAACAAACCTAGATAATCTAAAAAGCTCATGCTGGCTTGAAGATTGCATCAGCTGAATAAATTTAAAAACACTTGGATGTCTGTAATAATATTGTTTAACATATAATTTACGTAATTGTTCGTACAAAGGACAAATTAAAATAAAATGATATTCATCTTCTAAGTCTGTACTATTACACAATGTACAATATCTCTGATTTCTATCAGTTCTATTTTGTGAATATCTGCCAGTTTCAATTCTAAGCCTGTGGGAGGATAATCTTATCCTCGATATGGCAGTTCTTAATTTCAACGGCAATATATCTAAATACACTTCATATGAGAATGAGGTTTTAAAATGTCTATACAAGCATAAAACTCGATTATTTTCAACATCAGTGTTCCATTTTTGAACAAAACAATCTATTAAATTTTGTTTAATCAACAAATGAAAAGATTTCATATCAATACAAGTTGGGTCATTCCAAACATAATTATAGCCACAGTCTGTTATAATGGTTTTAACATTGCTGGCCCAATTCTTCATTCCTCTTTCACAATCTCTCACAGCGTCTTTATAAAAAGTTGATATTAAAATGTTTTTTGAATCGACCACCTTACTCCAATACTTTATTATTTTTACATACCTTAAAATATACAATGGGTATCTACCTAGTTCTCCATAAATACCGGAATTACTAGTAGACGTTTTAACCCTTAACAAGTATTTACAAAATTTCAAATGTATTCTTTCGATCTCCTTTGACTTTGTAAAACCCCAAATTTCTGCTCCATAGCTTAATATAGAACCAACGAACGCATCAAATAATTGGCAAAACGTTTTTGGTTTAAAATTGTATTTTTTTACATGTGCAATTAATATATTTAAAGCTTTTAATCCTTTACCTGCTAAGGTCTCTTGATTTAAATTGTATGAACCCGTATAATTAAAAACAGATCCGAGGTAGTTAAAATCGTTAACAACTTCTAAATTATTTCCATTATAAACCCATGTCTCATTAACTAAAGATTACCCCTTTTTCTAAAAACCATAACTTTTGTCTTTTCCACGTTAACCTCTAATCCCCATTTGTCGCAATATTCTTTCAACAAATTTAAACGTTCTTGTAACTCAGACGGTGATTTTCCAAACAATTTATATATATTTAATACATGTAACTTTATTTGTGATTGCTTTATTTAACACTTCACCAAGTCATATCTATAGAATACAGAATAGTTTGTAAAATGTGACAATAGCAAACAAACATATATTCAATGAGCTTAAAAACACCTCGTGTATATAGTTTCAATATCATTTACATGCAACAGTTAAAGGGACACTGTCCGTAAGTAAGCAGATATTGAGCATAACCAAATAACTGGCTGACTTTTATTCAGTGAAATGTATACACGAAAACATGAGGATAGACCCTAAGAAGTATGTAGGAATACATTCGTGAGTTTGAAAAAAAAAGTTTTAATAAAGTGGGACCCACAATATTTACCTTTTCTGCGATCACGTGACTTCCATTAGCGCATTAGGTTTTCACCACAGTATGTATTGCGAAATATGTATAGCCCGCTGTCGACCACTTTACGCTCACGCACACTATTATTACGGCGAGTGTAATTTTAGTTTGGGCTGCGAGTTCAAACGCACAAAGCGGTTTTACTTTTGTTTTGTACCGCGATTGAATTCCGTTAAACAATCTTTCTTTTAATTAGTAAATATTCAATAATGTTTAGTGTGTAATGTTTGCGAACATAATTATTGTGTGTTTTATAAGCTAAAAGTTACGGACAGTGTCCCTTTAAACTAAGTTTTCGACCTTTTAAATTGTCAAAAACACTTATTAAAAAACGTTTTTCTCAATAATCAATTTTGAGAGTTTCATTTGATGAAGTGAATATGAAATGATTTATACCCACAACTGATTTTAATATAAGATATTAAAGGGACACATGGCAAACTTGTTGAGTTTTTATCAAGCATTAAAATTGGCGATTCAATTCATTAATAAAGAATCATTTGACTTTAAACCTGCTTGCATATAAGTCAATACAATATTGAGTTTTCAATTTATCTTTTTATATTTTCATAGGTTAAAATATATTATTGGTACAATATAATCAACAGTTAGTGATTTGCAAAAAGAGTTTTCTTTATACTCTTCTCATAATTAATATTAATAATTGAACAAATGCAAGTAATGTAGAAAAACTAATGGGACACCGCGAGTTTAAAAAAAAAGATTGCCGTGTGTCACTTTAAACTTTGGTATAATCTGTTGTTTCTGATGGGTTTTTTAAGCCCTCAAGTATATAATTATATTGATGTGGTTAAATGAGGGTTATATACATTGATGTGGTTAAATGAGGGTTATATATATTGATGTGGTTAAATGAGGGTTATTAATATTGATGTGGTTAAATGAGGGTTATATATACTGATGTGGTGAAATGGGGGTTATATATATTGATGTGGTTAAATGAGGGTTATATATATTGATGTGGTGAAATGAGGGTTATATATATCGATGTGGTTAAATGAGGGTTATATATATTGATGTGGTGAAACTAGGGTTATATATATTGATGTGGTTAAATGAGGGTTACATATATTGATGTGGTGAAATGAGGGTTATACATATTGATGAGGTGAAATGAGAGTTATATATATTGATGTGGTTAAATGAGGGTTATATATATTGATGTGGTGAAATGAGGGTTATATATATTGATGTGGTGAAATGAGGGTTTTAAGTATATAATTATATTGATGTGATAATGAGGGTTTCTAAATATGCATGCACATTATGTACATCAATAGATTTATACTATACTCTGTAAAAAAGATTTGGACCATGGCAGTGTTCAAACCCGTACAATGATCGCTGAACCATGACATTCGACCAACACCCTCATTATCTCAGTTGATAATTCACAATAGATCAACAATCAACAATAATTATCATTTACAATAAAAGTTTGCGAAAAAATAATAATCTTTTTATTGGTTACTCGAATGTGTCCGTAACCGTTACTTTTTATGGACTTTGCAACATTTTTTACAGACCCTTTGTGTGTTCGCGATATTTTTTTAAAATCAAATCTTGTTTGGAATTTAATGATTCAGGTACCAAATTAACCGGGTAGGGTAGACCTTGGTTACTAAAAAAAATACTTAAATTCTGTCCACTAGTTTTATTTTTATATGACTTTATATACCCTGGTCCAAAACTTTTTTTAGCGAGTATATATTACTTACTACAAAGTGTACTTATTTTTGATAATGTTATTATTACTGAGAACTGTTAAAGATTTGACAGCAAAATACAATTATTAGAAATACAATCTAAGTTGTTGTGTACTATTAGTAAGTAAAACAATATTTTTCTCATTTTACAGCAACTGATACAATTTCCATTTGTATTAAATAAGTCTATGCTAGTAACACTATATATAAAATAAACTGATTTTTCATCAAGTACATTGTTTTATTTCATGATAGTGTCCATTTATACTCGATCTCATTGTTCTGCTGCAGAATGAGCCTCTCAGATATGCCAGATGTTCCACATTAGCACTGGCTACTTTTATTGCAGTTAATTTGTTAGGGGTCATTAAAAGGCTGCTACCTGGTGAGATTGTAACTGTATCATGATTTTATTTCTGGCTCCTATAGGAGCTGATTTTTTATCTTGTGGGGGAGACTGATTACGACAATTTACAAATAAAACATTAAAACAGCAAGGACAGGTTTTCGCTTTCAAATAATCTTAGGTGAGAATAAAGCAGGAAAATTGTGTCTGAGACTCCTTTTAAAATTTAACATCTCGGTATTTATGCGCTATACTAATAATAATAATAATAATAATAATAATAATAATAATAATAATAATTAATAATTATATTATTATTATTATAATTATTATTATTATTATTATAAACAACCTTTTGATGCAAAATTGTATTACACATATATATATTTAAATAAATTTAAATTGCTTATGCATAGAGTCATCTGATAGAAGCAAGCTGATGATCTTAAAACGAGGATGATCACCAAATTAATCTTCAATTCATTTCTTGTTCAACCTTCCTTTGATAAAGGCTTCAAAGAGCAATGTACACATATTGTGCGGAAATGATTCCAATGTTCCACTTAATTTTTATTGACCGGACAAAGAAACCCTAATGGCTATTAAATTATAGGCAATTATGCTCTACCCATAAAACCTTATACAATGCCTATTATATGTGATTGAGGATTGAGACTGATACATTTATTTGCATACGAGAATCCAGAATGCAAGGATGTTTTTATATTAACTTGTACCAAATATGTTCTTATAAAAGCAAAGTTTTACATTTCACTCATGATAAGTTGCCATACGTTTATAACAATAATTTATCTTTGCTGATGAAGCTTCAATAGGGTATGAGTATGAAATCGCAAGACCTTATGTTATGTATATTTTACATATTATGTATATTTTGTAAGTCAATAATATCATACTCAAAAATAATAATAAAAAAATTGGGCAATTACATGCATATATCGTAAGTTCTGTATGTGTAGATGTCTGTGTTCTTATAATAACAATAACCATTCATGTGTTCATCGTTCATGTCTTTATGCAAATTATGCTAACATTTGTAGGAATCAAATTTATCAAAAATAAAATGTGAGTGAATCATATTTATCTTGAATAAAGCATGTTTATATATATTTGTAGCATGGTCACTGAAAATTCTCTTTGTAATAGCACAGGTGTATATCGTTTAATTGAAAATAAGACCTGTCAGAATAACAGTTAGAATAACAGTGAGAATAACTGAAATAGAGCTGAAATGGAAATGCTACAAAACATATAGAGTATGGTTTCATCTCGTTGGTTAATTTAAACACCTCGATGGGCTACGCCCATCTAGATGTTTAAATTACCCAACTCAATGAAAACATGTGCTATCTATTACAAACTGGGTGCACTCGAACAAAATATAAATTATAACATAATGCTCTAACATGCTTTATTTATTATTGACTATTTCAAATAATCCTGTTTTATTCATTGCAATGTGTATGAACATTTCTCTATTGTTAAAGGACGCACGGCAATCTTGATTTTTTTGATAAACTCGAGACGTCCAGTTAGTTTTTTCTACATAGATTGCATTTATTTAATCATTTGATTAATCATTAGTATTAATTATAAGCAAAGTTTAAAGTAACATGTTTTTGCATATTACTAACTATTGATTATATTTCCCAATAATATCAAATTTGTATGTAAATATATTCATGCAGGTTTAAAGTCAAACTGTTACTGGATTCATAATCCGAGCGGATAATAAAAGCTTCAAGATTGCCGTATGTCCCTTTAAGTTAAAGTTAAAATGAAGACAAGTATTTTCATTCTGCGAATGTGAGTTTCAGTATGTACAACTACCATGCAAACTTATCAAAGAAATGTAAGGAGATGTGCGCCAATGAACACGTATTTCAGTCAGGGCAATTACATACCGGGGCCTATTAGTCATTATCAAAGCTTTTAAACTGACATTCGGCCAGTCCTTATGTTGCTCGCTTAATTAGATGTAATCCTCAAAATCCCATTGAGGATTACATTCTAGTTATACCCAACCAGAGGTACGTGCCAAAATGTGCGCGCCACAATTTTCAGAGTTTTACAATTAAACAATATTCTCGTTATGTTAATACCAAACGAATGCATACATTTAGTAATTGTATATCAAATTTCTCTAAATTATATCATGTTTCCTTATTGTTAGTATTCCGATTTTACAATATATACATTATCATAAAGTTAAGGTGGCGCAAACGTTTGCAGTTCATTTATCGTACCATAACACGCAATTCAGTAACACATTTGCTGACGATATATCATAATATTCATCTTTCGTTAATTCATTAAAGTTAATTAATTAATTCTAATTAAGTGATTCCGTATGTGTTCTCTTACAGAACTCAAATACGTATTTATAATAACTCAATTTAAACAACACGTTTGTTTGAAGAAGTCGCCACTTCATGCTTTGTTAACACTTAAACACGTTATTGACCATTCAAATCGTGCCTAAATGTAAAAGCAGACATCGTTAAAGGTAAACATATAATGAAACACACTCACTTGCAAATAATGCGCCCTTCAAGACTGTGATTGGCACCTGAGAGTGTGTCCCGATAAAGTTGCAGGAGTTTGAGTCGTTTATTCAATCCCTGGGAAAGACTGTGGTACTTAAGGCGCCATCGTAAGACAAGCTCAGAGTTGAGCACTTCTGAAATACAATCCCTCTAACAACATTCTCCATGTAAACTGTGTTCCACTGCGTCAACGTTAAGAGCCTGGACCTTCCGTGTAACTGAAAATATTAAAAGTGTTACAAGTATATACAAATGTCTAACTATTCAACACTCGTCGGACAGAAAAGTTATTCGATTGTATGACCATGTTTTATCGACTTAGGTTGCGTTTTGTAAAATGTCATTATTATGAATTTATCTTGCAAAACAGAAATACGATAAATAGATAAATTGTAATACATAACAATACTTACCATTACGAAGACTGTTTCCGCTTGACTTGTTACGACACGTTGCAGCTCCGTCCATGACGCTTCATGCTACAATTGCTGGCAATAAACAAAATACGAATACTGCCGGCACTTTGTCTTTGCTCAGGGAAAAACGAATCCTTCATTAGCATGCTACTAGAATGATTAAACGAGGTATAACGCTTGCTGCATTGGCAGATTGTTAGCACTGGCTTGTTGATTACCAGGAGTAATTGATAGCCATAAAATATTCTGAAAATGTTGGCTGACCGTCTGTGAGCTGCCAGTTGAGAATGAAAATTTATCAGGCTTAGTTTTATCCATTAGAATGTTTTATTTAGCATTTACATCCGACCGGGCTTCATGATTTTGGTTTCACATTTAATTTATTTTCATTTTAAATTTCATATAATTTCACATGAGATGTGGAACCAAACCCATGCAGCAACATGCAGTATCTAGAACTATCACTGAAGGTGATGAATACCCCCCGCCTTTTTGCTCTAGCCGATGATGGGAAAAATCAAGAATAATTAATGTGTAAAATATATATTAATTTCTTAATGTGAAAGAAATTCTAATTAAAACAAAGGTCCATAATTCTGTAAAAAATTTATTGCAGAATCGAAAATCCATTAATGCAGAGACACATCATATCATCACGTGTTTTGTTTCTTGGAACACGTTTTCAAATCTTAAAGTCGCGCTGCATGTATTACATCCATAATCAAACTGTTTGTCAAAAGCTGTTAAATCAATAATCAGTCGACCAACTATATTAAAGTTATCGTCTCTATTGCCATTTCAATCCTGTTTCTTATCAATATGCTGCTGTAAACAAGAAAATCTCGACGTTTTTGTTTTATTAAAAACCATTATCTAGATCGTGGCCCCTTGTCGCAGCCATGTTCACGACTGGTAAACGTGCAAATCATACACCACAGGTGCTATGCTAAAGTGAGCAACTTTCGGGGATGGATTCGAGCAAAAATCAACACCAGCACATCAGAGACCAGACATTAGAAAACCACCGTAAGGCCTTAGCTGGTGTATGTGATTTAAGTATTGTCGGTCTCTCGAAAACACGTTCAGATGCGCGTCTTACTGATGTTTTTTTGTTGTTTATTAACAATTATCCATGGTTTAGTCAGGCCTGCCAAATCTTCGGATAAAATCCCGTTTCTCCGGATTTTGCAGTCGCTCTCCGGATCTCCAGACTTAAGTGTACAATCTCCGGATTTTCCATCAAAACAAAATGTTCATGATTTAACAGCTATACTTTCCTAGTTTATCAGCTATTTTCCGAATTGGTCCTGTTACCAGTCAGGGGTGTAACTGATTGAAGTTATTCTCCAAATATCTTGTACACGTTATTATTTCGTAGCAGTGAACATCCTTGGAAAATCGCTGTTTATTTTGAAATTCGCGGTAGTTTACGTCATTGCTACTGCTCAAGGCATGTAGCAAGACGGGAAGTACCAGCAGCATTGACAGCATGGAAGCTGACTTGACGGAGAGTGATAATTTTCCGATTTTTATGCGCTTTTTTTCACAAAATTGATCAAATTTGAGTAATTTCAGACACATATTTATATCCTTTCCCATTTTTTTCGGCGCCTGCCGTATTTTTTCCCTGTTTTATTGTA